>JAJOOR010004073.1:0-83374 GCA_036250505.1 Solanum acaule | reverse complement strand
ATATAAATCCAAGTAAAAATTCACAAAGACATAAGTTATGTCATACAAGGCATATGTCCAGTTTCAAAATGTTATGGCTTAAGAAGTTCATAGACCACAAGTTATGCAAAAAAAAGAAGAAGATTCACAAAGCAAAATTTGCAAGGAAATATCTATCGAAAATAAGGGTCTAAAATTCAGCATTCAAAAGCTTAGAGTGGTGTCCAAAATGAGGCCTATTTGAGACCTTAAGTGGAGTTGAAACCAATAGTCCAAGCAAGCTCAAATAAGGGTCAAAAGCCACAACCAAAAGATCCCAAAATGCCTTATTTCAGCCACAAATAGTAGGGCTTTAGTTTCTAGCTTGGACACTAAGCTATCCTTTTATTTCCCTAAGTTCTAGATAAACAACTCTTTTTATGCTATAAATAGGAGGGATTTTAATTCATTAAGGACATGTTACATTTAAATTATTTATAACAATAGTGAGAGTTCTTTGAACCTTTGTAACTTTTACATTGAGTATTTGTTTTATATTTCAATATTTACTAGTCTCTTAGGTCAAGGTACAACATAGTTTTCTTATGATGTTTTTAATTAAGTTTGGATATTCTTTAGAAAAAGATAGTTTCTACATACTAATTGTTGTTTTAAATTACTCATAAAGTGGTCAAGATCCTAACTTATCATTTTGATTAGTTTTCTCAAGTAACAACATTAGATTTCTTCTCATAAATCTATACGCTGTTACTTAGATTTTGTCAAATATTTAAACATCACATTCTTGAAAATTCTTAAATTATTCCTTTGAATTTCCCATATCCTTATTTCTAGTTTTCCATTTTTTTTATTTTTCTTCCACACTTCTAGATATTTTATTCTATGTTTAGAATCTCCCTAACCTCACTATTATAATTACGTATAATACAATCAAGACAAAACAATCAAATGGTCACAACAACGATTATATAATTATAACAGTGAGGTTATATATATAATCATAATTTTGTCTTGATTTTATTATATAATTATATAACCAGGTTACGGTAATCCTAAACATAAAATTGTATATTTTTAAGTACGGAAGCAAAATAGAAAAAAATATTGAAAACTAAAAATAAAGATATGAGAAACACGATGGAACAATCCAAGATTTTTCAAGAATGCGATATTCTAAAGTCTTGACAAGCAAATAATAATGTATAGATTTATTAGAAGAAATCTAACACATTTAACTACTTGAGAAAACTAATCAAGACAATAGAATTGGATCTTGACCCTTTATGAGTAATTTATGACAATAATTAATATGTAGAAACTAATCGCCTTATAAAGATCAATACCATAAAGAAATCAAAGATATCATAAGAAAATTACCTTATACTTTGAACTATGAAACTGGTAAATATTGAAAGATACCTTCTTAAAGCACAAGCTACAAAGGTTCAAAGAACTCTCAATATTATTATCAGTAATTTAGATATAAATATTAATATCAATAGTTCCAATGTGTTGTGTCCATGATGAAGGAAAAGACACTCCTATTTATACGAAAAAAGGTGTATGCCAATACTAAAAATCCTAAAAGAACAATCTAAAACTTATGGGTTAGACTTTGGTTCTCTGACCAGGTTGTTAGTGTGGGTGTCACTTACGATAGGAAAATTACTTTAAGGTATTTAAATTTTGACTGACCAAAAATTCAAATAATAATAATAAATGATTTACTTATTTTATGATAATGATTTTCTTACTAAGATTATGATTTTGGTGAGTTTTTAAAATTTGATAGATTTGGTTTAATATTGACTTGTGATAAAATCCAATGTAAATCAATACATATGGAATGTTATTTACAATATTTATAAATATTATCTTGCAAAAACAACACAAACCAACAATAAAAATCCTTGAGGCAAGAAAATCACTTTAAGGTATTTAAACTTTGACTGAAAAAAAATCAAATAATAATAATAAATTATATACCTATTTTATGATAATGATTCTCTTACTAAGATTATGACTTCGGTGGGTTTTTAAAATTTGATAGATTTGGTTTAATATTGACTCATGATCAAATCCAATGTAAGTCAATACATATAGAATGTTATTTACAATATTTCCAAATATTATCTTGTTAAAAACTACTCAAACCAATAATAAAAATCCTCGAGACAAGAAAACCACTTTAATGTATTTAAACTTTGACCGACCAAAAATTCTAATAATGATAATAAATTATTTACCTATTTTATGATAATGATCTTCTTACTAAGATTATGATATTGGTGGGTTTTTAAGATTGATAGATTTGGTTTGATGTTGACTTATGATCAAATCCAATGTAAATCAATATATCAATATATATAGAATGTGATTGACAAGAGTTCCAAATATTATCTTGTAAAAACAACTCAAACCGACTACATAAATCCTTGTGACAAGAAAACCCCCTTTAAGGTATTTAAACTTTGACTAACCAAAATTTCAAATAATAATAATAATAATAATTTATTGACCTATTTCATGATGATGATCTTCTTACTAAGATTATGATTTTGGTGGGTTTTTAAGATTTGATAAATTTTGTTTAATATTGACTTATGATCAAATCTAATGTAAATCAATACATATGAAATGTTATTTACAAAATTTCCACTATTATTTTGTAAAAACAACTCAATCCACCTATAAAAATCCTTCTTTTGTTCCTTAAATTTCCACCACTAAATTGCATTCTCTATACCCTCTCAATACATGTCCTCCAATTTGAATATCATACTTAAAGCTTTTTTTATTTCCTCCAAAAAAGTTTATCAAATGACCTATTTTAACCAATCTTGGTAAATGTGTATTGCCTCTTGTCACGCCCCGAGCCTACACCCTGAACGTACCGGCACTCGAGAACCATTAATGGCCCCAAGTGAACCCTTGGCCTGGCTTACTTACTCAGCGGAAGACTTTACTCAAGGTAAATACTTTTAAAACAAGTAAATTGAACTGCTCAAAATATAACTTAGAATGTATTATAATAATATTCACGGCCAAGGTGGCAACTCAAGTCTCAACTTAACTGAAAAGGAAAGGTAAAGACTCATGAACTAACATCACTAACTCTGTCTATGAAGCCTCTAAACAACTGAGATGGACGTCGGGACAAGACCCACAACATCCTAATGAACTAAAATACTGAAAGCAATAAAAAGGATCCTCCGGAAAGCTAGGAGGCTCACCAACTGACTATGAGTGCTCAACTGGATCAACGAGGCGCTGGATGCTGATCCTGGTTACCTGCATCTGCATCATAATAAGATGCAGGCCAATTGGCATCAATACATTGAATGTACGAGTATGCGAGTTGGAATGTTAAACATAACTTAATCTTGAAAAGAATCTGAAAGAAACACTTAACTTGGCTTTACTCAACTCCTGAATAACTTAACTCAATATAAAGCAATAAAACACATGCAATAAATAGAAAGCCTTTAAAACAATAGAAAACAACTTAGTTCGTTAAAGAAAATGCAATAACAAACTCAACTTTACTCATATAATAAAGTAATATAGTTTCTCTAACCGACAACCACCACTATGAGCCTAAGTGGTGATACATCGTCTTGCCCACACTGCCAGAACTGTCCTATACTTTGCCGTCATATAGAACGCTTAACTAAGTGGATCCACTAGTCTATGCTAAAAAGCATCTTAAGGAGTCATCTAAAAAGTATGGTCCTTTACTACCTATGATGGCTACATGGTTTATGGAGACGTGAGTTATCTGAACTCAAGCTCGTTCCCATATCGATGCTCAATACTACTCCCAAAATATACTTTAGCTCATATGTTTGTAAAAACAAAACTCTTTCTTTGGTTTGAGATAATTACTCAAAAACTTAGCTTAAAAGATCTTTTGGAAATCTCAGTTTCCTTTCTTGCTCAAATGTGAAAACATTTTAACTCTTGGGAATAGTTAGTTCCCGTATAATCTTTGAAGAATGAACTTTACTCTCACTCTTTACTGAAAACTAGCTCAAAGTCTCTTTTGGAAATCTCAGTTTTCTTTCTTGTTTAAATGTGAAAACATTTACTCTTTGGGAATACATAGTCTCAATATACTCTTTTGAAGAAATGAACTTCAAACTTTACTCTTTACTCAACTCAAAACTCAAGTCTTAAAACAAAGTTAAAACATTTGTAAAAGACTTTTGGAAAACTTTATGAACTTCTCTTAACTTGACTCTTGACTTCTCTTGACTTGACTCTTAACTTCTCTTGACTTGACTCTTAACTTCTCTTGAATTGAATTATGGATTCAAGGATTGTGATTTGTGATAGGAAAGATCTCATGATGTTTAAGAGTGATTTTAGATAGCTAAACATGAGAAATGATCAAGAAATCACTGTCTAAAAGCAGGTCCGCGATGCGGAGACGCATTTAAATATTTGGTCGCGAAATAACTTTTGAGGCAGAGAGGTCCGTGTCCTCACCGCGACGCGAAGGGAAAAATTACACTTCTGAGGAACAGGTCCGCTACCCAGTTTCTGCCCGACTAGTTCCTTCTTCGTTTTCTAACCCCAATTCGCCTAAACTCGGTTCTTTTTCTCAAATTCCCTTTAGATTCAGATACCCACTATGTGTACACAAGAATATAACTCAAACAACTCAAGGAAACAACATTTTAACCTCAAGGAACTCCTCAATCTCAACCTTACTCAAGAACGAATGCCAATTTCAAGAACACCATTCAAGATTCATCAACTTTCAACTTTCTAGAACAAACTTCGCTGAAATAAACATGCTTGGTGTGTGGATGAACAAACCCAATGCTATGAAAGACTCACATACCTTTTTAGGGATCAACCCTTGTCGAAATCCACAAGCTAAACCTTCAAGAACGACGAACTTTGCTCTTTCTCCTCGTGTTCTTTCTCCAAAAACTCTAGCGTAAATTTCCAATTGTCTAAACTGAACCAATTCAGTTTAGACCCCAATTTAATTGCTAAAAACGAATTAACTTAATTGGGTGGTGAAAAGACCATAATGCCCTTCTAAAATCCGGATTGGACTTTCCTTATTTGAACAACCCAACTTCCAATGGGAATAACTCACTCATACAAACTCGTAATCGTGCAAACTCAGCGGCGTTGGAAAGATTATTCCAAGATCTTTCCTACGATATCTGGAACACCCCTAACTCATCCTGATCTAGGAGTTATGGTCGTTTGAAGTTGACCAAAAACTCAAACTTAACTTAACCAATTTTCCAGATTTTTATTATTTCCAAAAATCACTCTTTCTAATTCTAGCTCTTTCTAGTTCTTTCAATTTGCGAGATGTTACACCTCTGTCCTAATATCTATGCCAGCGTTTGCATTTCAAGATTACTGAAGAGAAAAACAAAAAATCATTTGAAGCTCATGTAGAGACGTTCAATTTACTTTATGTTTGTGTACGAGGTATGCCTCAAGGACAATTGCTTCATCAATTACAACAGCATCAACCACAACCGCTTCCCCAAATACAACAACAACAAACACAACCGCTTCCCCAATTACAGCAGCAAAAAGCACAAATGCTTCGCTAATTACAACGGTTGTGGTTGTTGCTGCTATAATTGGTGAAACGGTTCTGCTTGTAGCTACTGTATTTGGAGAAGCGGTTGTGTTTGCAATTGTTGTAATTGGTGAAGCGGTTGTGCTTGCTGCTACTGTAATCGGTGAAGCAGTTATGCTTGTTGTTTCAGTCAAATCAATTACGAGTCCAATATGAACCCCTTACATTTGCACCTATAATTATGCTTACATGTAAGTAAAGTGAACAAATATAATGATTCCAACAAACTAACATAAACCATCTTTTGTACCTTATCCTTTGGTAGTGCCTTCAGTTTGACTTATTTCTTTTCTTATGAAGGATTCAGATGCTCTAGTGGATCACAACAACAACCACAACCGCTTCCCTAATTACAGCAGCAGTAAGCAACTACTTCCTCAATTACATCAATATTTGAATTCTTGATTGCTTGATTAACGTTAATTGTTGAGATGACTAATGGAGGAGTTGTCGACATAATTGTCTAATGTGCCGACCACCTTGATCTACGATTTTAGAATTTGAATGTTGCCCATGATGTATGTTTTATGTCATCAAATCACTACATTTACATGTATGAATAGCAAAACTATCAAAGGAAGTTGAAAACATATACTAACAAGAGGTGTTAAATTAACTACTTAGTCTTTCTATGATTGAGATTGGTGATAACAATACCACAAAACTTCTTTTATGCTTTCTCCATGAAATGAAAACATGGAATAAAACACATTTTCAGTAAAAATCTGCATGATATATTAAAGGACGCGACTCCTCTCTTTATTAGGTGCAAAATACAGGAAAATCAGCTCGTAAACAACGAATATAACTGTTCCAATCCCATTAGTAGTTGACATAAGCAGATTGTTTCTTGACACTAGCCGACAAAACATACCTATTCATGTAAAG
This sequence comes from Solanum acaule, assembly GCA_036250505.1. Lineage (NCBI taxonomy): Eukaryota > Viridiplantae > Streptophyta > Magnoliopsida > Solanales > Solanaceae > Solanum > Solanum acaule. The sequence continues at coordinate 76,893 of JAJOOR010004073.1, read as the reverse complement.
ATCAATTTAATGAGTTATTAAAAAGACACTTAAAGAAGAAAAGAGTAGTTTATACTAAAAACTACTAATTACCATGTGGGTAAATGTCACGACCCAAAAATTGGATGTGATGACATGTCTTATCCCACTAAGACAGGTCAGCCTAAACAAACCTCGATAAGGTAAATACGGAAGTAAGAACAAAATAAAGAACTAAACACAACATAAACATGCGGAATTCATAATATAACTCAAATGCCCCCGAAACTTGGCGTCATGTGTACAAGCCTTTAAATATTACAATAGATTCAAAAGAAATACAAGTCTGAATGTCTTTGTATCTAGAACTGAACAAGGAAACAATGAAAGAGTAAGTGATGTCCGCCGAAATGATATGAAGCTACCTCACGAACTCCCAAAGCAATCCTCAAACGAAGATGAGAAGGGGGTGATCAAGATGATCTAGGCTGGTAACCTTCACAAGTGTAGAAATCAAGGGAGTAAGTACTAAACAACAACTATATTCAGCAAGCATCCCTACTAACCCTAAGTAAAGCAATACAAAGAACATATACTCCCACCACTACATCCGAACCTTTACATACAACAACATGCATAACAATCAGACCAACCCAACCTAACGATTCACAATTCACATAACACATAGCACATGTAATTACATCACAACATGCACCTCAACATATACAAATTACCATCACAATCTTTCATATTCAAACAACCACAATGTCTATAACAAATCACTCATAAAGATCAAACAACAATAATAATGTTTAATGCAATGAAGTGCAATGTCATATATAGTAATGCATGTCTGTCCTAACATACACATCCGCTGAGACACAAGCCGTGACCCATGAGGGACTCACAATGTCCATGTATCTTTCAGTTGCATTTCCCTTTGGCATATCTCATTCTTCAGAACCATTTCCCTTCAACATAAACATCAGTCATTGGAACTATTTTTCTTTGACATAAACATTAATCTAGATCTCATCATTGTGTTTCAGAACCAATGCATATATGCATGTTCACACGAATAATGATAAGATGATAAATTCCATATCAATACACAATCCATACTCTTACAATCATGACATATCATCAATAGTGAGTCAATATAACTGTTCCAAATCATCTACAACACATCATACATTACTATATGAACAAATTTCCTTTTTATCCCGCTTTATCATCACTAGAAGTCAATCAACATTTACAAATGAACAAGAATTACAAAACCCTTCACCAATTCTCATTACTTCCAAATCACACAAGGTGTACAAGGTTCAATACGTTTAACGAAAGATCAAGAGGTCCACTTGTCTTAAAAGAGAAAGAAATCAACTAAGTACTTCCAAAAAGTATAACCAAATAAGAAATCATAAACAACAACCATAAAACTGATTTTGGAAACTGAATTCCAAATCAACCCAAAAAGTTAATCCTAAGGACTAGGGTTAAATCTGAAATTTTGTATGAAATCATGATACCCAAAGATTTTTGAACACATTAGTGAAAATTGCATCGAAATATGAGTTGAAACCTAGCACAAATGCCTATTTTTCTTAAAACCTAAGTTCTTGAGAAAAACTCACAAAGTTTGAGTTCAAAATGAGGTGAGAAAATCTTGAAATAAATAATGGGTAATAATGATGGGGGACATAAAAATTGATACCTATTTGATGGATCTCGAAAAATCACCTTTACCGAACCCCCAAAGTTAAAAAATGGTGTAATGTGAATGAAACCCCGACTTTTGGAAGATAATTTTTTTTAGGTCACTTTACTCTTCACGATCACGACCTTAAACCTTGCGATCACGATGAGTAATGTTGGTCAACTCATTTTTATTGACATTTATGATCGCGACATAGGGACATGCAATTGTGATAACCCCACGTGATCATGAAGAAATGGAAAATAGACCTACACGATCACGACTCAGGACCACGCGATCGTGAAGAAGGTCCATCAGGTTCCAGACACAACAACATTAGCAAATACCAAGACCCAATAAAATTCACAGAATGGGCCCTTGGGATTCGTTCGGAATCCCGAGCGTATAAATGACGTATGCTACCCAACTAAACTCGATATTTCAGACTCAATGGAACTGTCGAAACATGGATTCAAGGTCTCCTTGACCCAAAACCCATTAAAGTTGCTACAAACTAATAACTTCCACTCAAAAATACCAAACAACCTTCGGAACCTTTGAAAATTCAACCAAGACATCACCAAAGTCAGCAGTTAGACTAAATACACTTACGATTCCAACTCAAGGGCTCAAATCTACATAAAGACTTCAAAACTTAAAAGGACAACACTGCTAGATCAACCGCGTTTGGTGCTGATGGAACTGATGAAATTTCATTTCGAGACTCGTAGCTTCGATTGTTGCCATTAATAACATTAAGTCTCTAAAAAGTCTAAAACATATAAAAATCCCAAATCTTCTATCCAATTTCAAAATCAACTTCGTAAACTGACGAAACATGATTTGAGGCAACTATCAAAAATAGCAAAATGGTAATTTACTGAAAATTTCCAAAAATTACCTTGAAGGTCATTACAGTAAAAGAGAACTTAGCATTGACAAAACGTATGGTATGTCAAAGAAATTTATTGTGGATTTGCTTTTTATGATTTTTCTAGACGTGACAATGAATTCTATGAAATAAAATCCTCTTTACAAAATGATTTATTTTTTTAGAAAGTCGATAATTATCGTCTCGTGCATTTCATATTTTTTTGTGTCTTAGAGGCTTCATAAATCATAGTTTTAGTGGGGATTAATGGTTTTTTTTATCAACACCTTCTTATGTCTTAAGTTTGAATTGTTTTATGATATTTTGCCAAGTTAACATTTGTAGTTCATACATTATTTTTTTTAAAAAGCAATTTTTCTAGGCAAGGTGTGCATAGGGCTAGATTTTATTGATAAAGAAAAAAGGATCTCAAAGAGAAAAGTACAAGAAGGGGGGCGGCCCTACCTTACTAATCTTAATGAGGTAATGTACCTCTGCTAATAAACAAACATGAAGAAAATAAGCGCTACAGAAAGCTAAATATTCTTTGATCATCATAGGGCTTATAATACATCCTGCAGTGATACTACAAACGAGGATGCTTAAGTAATGCAAAATATAAAATGTAAGAAAAAAGCCGAGTTATCAACCTCACACTTCATTTTATATATGTAGAAATTTAAAAAGATGGTTTGCCCGTGTAGAGGCTATTCCTCCTGGAACAGAAGGATCAAAACCTTCCACGTCCCACACTGGATTTATATGTTGTACTTTTCCCGAAGTAACATGAATTATTTCTTTCTTGTCTTCTTTGTCAAATATGTCAAACAAAACGTGATAGTTCATCACTTCCTTTTGGATTTATTGGGTCCGTTGTTGTTGAAACTGACATATGATTTTGCTTTGACAGTCGCATCGGTAGGTGCCTTGGAATAAATTCCCCAGTCACCTTACCATTCTAACTATGTTGCCTTTCATGTGTCGTCTTCTTTTTGCTTTTGTTACTTCAACTTTTTGTTGCCTAGGTGAGAGATCTTTATCCTGGCTACCTTATGAAATAATATGTCTATCATATCATCCTTATCATCCTCGTCAAACATGTCGTTGCCTAAGTCAATATGATAAGTTGTAGTTGGACTAAGTCTTGAAACTACCTCTACGGGCACATGGCTCTTTTTCAATACCTTGGTGGTAATGGTCAAGTTTTTTTTAGAGTTATCAATTGTCACTACCATAGATAGATTGGGTGCTTGAGGACTTAACTTACTTCTTGCTGGTGAAGAAATATGCTCCTCTTCCTCAACTAAATCTGCCCATCTAGACGCACTCGTTTCATGTTGTTTTTTCTTATAAACAATCAAATCATTTGTAAAATTAGCTTAAGAGATAGATGTAATACCTTTCACTAAAGTATTGTCATTCTTGTTGGAGATTAACTGCTACCTGGATGTTTTCTCTCCAAGAGACTCCAAAGACGGGGAAGGAAAATCATGACCTGAGGTGTTGATTGTGGCCATAGGTGGTTTGACCATTGGGTTTGCTTTATTCAACATTGCAGCCTGTGGCTCCTTGATTATTCTAGTGGTTTTTGGATTAGAAACTTGAAGAATTGGAGTGGATAATGCATGGAGCTCTTGATCAGAATTGATCATTAGGGCATCAAAGTTGTTAGAGCACAATCTTTCTTGATACTTTATCTTCACAATGTACTGTCTGGTGCAATCTAGTTGTTGTAGTTTGGTGCTACCTGGAGAAATTTTTTTGCTGGGTACTTCAGTCCAGCCTCCTTTATCATTGTCATTCAAACCGAAGTCATGATCCCATGTACCACAAGATTCAAAAAATCGATTCAAATTTTCTCCATGCTGCTGCACCTTATTAGCTTGGCCTGAATCTTCAATCGTAGCCAAACCAGGATCTTTCTTAGATAAAACACCAGCAACAAATAGTTTAGGATTCAAAGCTAGATCATACTCCAAATTAACCACGGGAACCACCTAATCACTAGTAACACCATCCAATTTGTACCTAAAATCAAAGTATGCGAGACTGTTGCTAAGGTGCAATTTAGTGTAATTGTAGTATTAAGAGTATCATTTCAAACACGTATCAAATACTCGATCTCCATTGTTTTTAATAGCTTCCACCATTGCTATTTCATTATTATTTGCATCTGCAGCTCAAGTGTTATCACCGGTACTTTGATCTATGTTTGCTAGTCCCCTCTTCTCATTTAAAATTTGTCGCAAATCTACTTGGAATTTATCCCCATTGATTTGTTCCTCTCCAACCACTCCATCATCTTTGTGATTGTTATCTTGATTCTTTTTCAAAATCAATCGACAACTGTTTTCATCGTGATCTTGATGCTTACAAATTACAATGGTTACAATATAAAGGTAAATTATCATAAACAAATTCCTGTAAAACCTCTTGATCTTACCGGTCTGCTCGTCCATATACTGGAGGCACATTCTCTTACGATGCTTGTCCATAAGATCGAGTATCACCTTCACTCTAGCAGTGCTAGGCTTTGTCTTGTCTTGTGTTGCCTTGTCGATAACTATTGGCCTTCCAACTGCAGATGCCATTAACAACATGGATCTCTTGGCAAATAGATCTGGTTATAATCGAGGCAACGAAATCCACACTGATAATTGAGAAAATGAAACAGATCTGGTGAATATTCAAACGTTGAATTGTTAAACAAAGAAACTTCTAATCCAAAAGAAGGTTTATCTGCTATTCTCAATCTGCCCTTTTTGTTGATTGTACTGCGTTCTAATCTTTTAATACTCTCTCCATTTCAAATCATTGATGAGTTTGAGGTATGATCTTGAAGTATTATAGTGAACTCTGTAAGCAATATTGATGTTCAACTCATTCATGATCTAAAGCATAAAGTATATGAGACATGTGGGGTGTGGGGAAGGTAACAATAAATTAGTGCAATAATCAAATTATCAAACAAGCGCTAGCTGCACATAATACTAGTATAAGGAAAATATAACAAATACCAACCCGTCTAAGAAAAACAATACTACACTACCTACTAATCTTTTACATTAATACGTGTCCTCAAAACCTTTTGTTTGTCTATGAACTTAATAATGAGAATGTGTTTGATCTATTGACTTAGTTTGTCATAGAATTTATACACTTCAGAGATAAATTAAATAATCCTATTGGTTTACATATATATGACCACATTAAGATCTGTTATTTATTGTTGGGTCTTTTTATAATCTCTCCAACGTTTTCCTCTCCAAGCTGGTTAGACTGTAGAAAGAGATTAGAGAGTCTTGAACCTATTTGAGCCATTAAAAGATAAAATTGACACAAATAAGCCACAATTTTAGAGTATAACTAAAACAAGCTTAGTGTAGCTTTTTCTTCCATTATATCAAACAATTAAACGGAAACCGTTAGTCTATTAACGTCTAAATTTTAACATAAAACAAAAAATTTTCTTCCACTTTATAAAGCGAAAGTTTTTCTTACACTTCATAAAGTGTAGCTTTTTCTCACACTTTATAAAGTGAAAGTTTTTCTTACACTTTATATAGAAAATTTTACTTTACCAAAAGCTTTTTACTTTCTTCCTTGATTTTACTATCCCTATACTGGTCCCCAAGCCAACAACCAAACAATTCGACCCCACTTTTGAAATTCGAAGGTTCTCATTTGAAGATTTCTGAAAGATTGAAGATCCTTAACACAACCATAGCACAACCCGACAACCCAACAACCCAACAACCCAACAACCCAACAAAATATTATGTGTTTTGAAATATTTTTATAACATATCAATACTTTAAATTTAAGGAGGAAAAAATGAAATAGAAAATCATAGCTTAAGTGCAATATGTTAGATTCCATATGGTATTGAAGATACATACATAGAAAAAGCTGAGAATTACTGGTGCATACAAGATACATGTTTTGGTACCACATTGGATGTTCTCTTTACTTTGTCGAAGAGAAATGCTAATATTTGTTGGGAGGAGTTTGACTAAGATATGATATTGGTTTGTTATTAAACTCTATTTGAAAGACTTGTCAACTTGTAGACATTATGTGGTTTTGATCTTATTTTGTGATGTTTGTGTGTGGAACTCATACAATAAGTTGGGTTGTCGGGTTATGCTATGACTGTACTACGAACCTTCAATTTTTCAAAAATCTTCATGAGAACTTTCGAATTTCAAAAGAGGAGTCGAATTGTTTGATTGTCAGGTTGGGGACTAGAATAGGGTTAGAAAATTTGAGGAAGAAAGTAAATAGTTTTTGGTAAAGTAAAATTTTCTATATAAAGCGTAAAAAAAACTTCCACTTTATAAATTGTAAGAAAAATAAAGTGGAAGAAAAAGTTCAATTTTATGTTAAAATTTAGACGTTAATAGACTAATGGCAGCCGTTTATATTGTTTGATATAATGGAAGAAAAATCTACACTAAGCCTATTTTAGTTATACTCTGAAACTGTGGCTTATTTGTGTCAATTTTATCTATTAATGACTCAAATAGGTTCCGGACTCGAGATTAGATGTATATAAAAGGAAATAACTTAATTAGAATTATCAGTTAAACTATGGGATCATATCAATATTCTTTTGTATATGGTATATGGATTTACCTAAAAACATATCAAAATTGATATCATTTGACTCCTGAAAAGGAAATTTTGTTAATAATACAAAATATGATAAGTCCTAAATATACATGTGTATATATATAATTGTACTGTTGCGCTTACTTAATTTAATTACTTAGGGTTCTTACTTCTTGTTCATTGCTGGTACATTCTGGTCTCTAGATAGGTTTTAGGTACGTATGATTATCATATCATTGGTGTTAAGGAAATGGAAAAAGATAACAAGAACCTCCGGGCTACCATGTTGAAGAAACGCTACGCCAATGTGATCTTAAAATCCCAACAACAAGTTCTTGGCAAGGCGTTCGATGGGGAGAAGATGAAGAAGAAAGCTAAGCTGTGTGAGAAGCAGTTGCAAGAAGAGGAACCCAAATCGCACCTGGAAAGAGATAGAAAAGCAGCTCGGATTGCCATCGAAAGCATCAAAAGGATGGTTCATTTTGACGATGTTCTTCAAGCCGAAAGAGATTTTCTGGCCATCATTGGTGCTACGAGTCCTTGGTAAAAGAGTTTACATACTTTATGTAGTAAATAAATTTGTCTAGTACTCTTGTATCATAAAATAAAGATGTAATTGAGGCAAAATCAATAAGCTGATATCTTGTAAAATGCAAGCTAATAAATCATGTTTATTGTTGTATCGTACGCAGTTTTAACCAATTATTTTTGGTGTAAATTAAATTGGTAAAATCAAGTTATGATCAATTAGCTCGGTGAGAATTATCTATATAGGCAAACATTTATTTCGTTACGCAGTTTTGCTATACTTTCTAGCAACGCAATGTGAAAAAAATGATTTAATATAGTAATAGAATACTTATTTTTGTTATGGGTTTCTATCTTGAGACGATCCAAAGATAATTTAGTAGTTGTTTAGTGTTGGGGTAATATACCAGAAAAATAATAAATTACAGTTGAATATAAAATGACAAAAATGAATAAATATATCTTTAGGCTGAGGTGCAATATCTCGCTCTCTTTAAGGATGTTCAAGTCCACTGCGGCATAATCTACATCGAGCCAACAGTTTCGCTCTTGACTTGTCCCCTACAGGATACAACAACCCAACAACGTCATACAACTCAAACAACTCTGGATTAATTGAAGAGTCCAAAGCTCTACAAAATAACACCTTCCTTCAACATATAATTACTCTCTTTTGTATAATGAATATAGTTGAAGACTTAGACAACTCTCCCTTTCACTACACTAATCTCAGTATAAACACAATACGATACTACTCATCTTTTTCACTCTATATTTTTTTGTATAGCTCTTATTGTACTCAACCCAAAGTAAGACCACACTATTTATAGGGAAAAATTCTTTCTTGCAATGAATAGGAAGATAATGGGTAGTAAATTAGATAAGTGAATGGCCTATAGGTTACAAGAATAAAGAGGTAGAATAATGAGTGAAATGAAGAGTTTGTGGTTACAAAAGCTACTACAACCAATGACCACATTCTTCCACAATTGATGAGAGTAAAGAGACACAAATAAAATGTCCACCAATGGACATAACATGATACATAATGTGACATAATATATATATTTGTTATTATTAAATTGTCACAGCAACAATCCCCCACTCATTTTAATATTAAGATAAGAGAGTTCTTCACAATTTAGTTGAAGGTAGACTATTATGCTTAATGAAGGTGTTCTCTGCATTGAACCTTCACTTAGTAAAAAAATAACCTTTACTTCAGAGTCAGTAGTAATCATACACTTGAACTATGACTGCTTAAGAGAAATAAAGTATCACTACTTACACACAATAACTAAGGTATTGACGTAAGCTTTAATAGCCATCACATTATGGCCTTGTGCTATCCCAGTTTTCATGAGCGTTTTTTAGAACAAGCCCATTCTCATATAAAGCGGCCTACATTCACACTCACATAGGTGAAATCTGTCAAGGGTCCACTCATACGAGATACAAAATTTCTTTAAGAGTTCAATGACTCAACCTCCACTAATCATTATAGGATAAATGCACTCACATCATAGGGATTTAATAAAACTAATATTAGTGTATTACACAACAAGTCATCATATGATTCGTTTTTCCTATTGAACTTGGTTATAGGATCTCTAGTCCCCAGGTTGGGTTGCCTCATATATGACTTAGAATTTTTTGAGCTTCAATTTATTCCCCCTTGATCTGTTTCAGACTATTTATCTTGATAAGACCTTAGTTCATGAATCAGCAAGATTATCACAATTAATTTTAAGACAATTAATATTGATGGTATACCAATGATCAATATACTCTCACAATATTGTGTTTTCTCCTCACGAGTCTGAATTTACCGTTATAATATACAATTATGTATTCTACCAATAATATTGATGCTATCACAATTAATCAAAATTAGAAAAAATATTTTCTCAAAATAAAGTGTTTGATATAATAAAATCAATTCACTTTTTCACTAGTTGAAGCTCAATATTTTTTACTTCAACCTTCAAAGTTTGGGATTGTTATAGTAATTTCAGTCAAAGTTTAAATATATTTCGATTTCTTTTCCCTATAAATTATTTACCTATTTTATGATAATTGTCTTCTTACTAAGATTATGATTTTGGTGGGTTTTTAGGATTTGATAGATTTGGTTTAATATTTACTTATGATCAAATCCAATGTAAATCAATACATATAGAATGTTATTTATAAGATTTCCAAATATTATAGTGTAAAAACAACTCAAACCAATAATAAAAATCCTTTAGATAAGAAAACCACTTTAAGGTATATAAACTTTAGTGGCCAAAAATTCAAATAATAATAAAAAATTATTTACCTATCTTATGATAAAGATCTTCAGACTAAGATTATGATTTTGGCGAGTTTTTAAGATTGATAGATTTGATTTGATATTGACTTATGATCAAATCCAATGTAAATCATTACATATAGAATGTTGTTTATAAATTTATTTTATAAAAACAACTCAAACCAACTAATATTTTTTTTGTTTAAATATGGGCAAGGCCCATTTATTGAAAAAAGGGGGTTGTAACATAAATTACTTGAGTCGAATATTGATCCAAGACCAAAACAAAAAACCATCAGAAACAAGCTGAAACGACCAAACAAAAAAAAAGAAATGAAATGTTGGAACCAAGCGACACTCATTTTAGCTCCACGATGGTCGTCCAAGGGGCACCAATAGTCCTTCACTTTTCGAATCAGAGAACTGCTTTAATCTTGAGTTGTAATTTGAGGGTTCAAAAGTCTCACATACACCATGAATCCGAATTGGTGAAGACTTCTTCAGTTCAACACTGTTTCCATCTTCAACTATCAAGGTAAAAGACCTAATCTACTTGTACATCTCCTGATTCAAACTTAATCGAGAGAAATAACCTAATCCATCCTTAGCTAGTGCAGATTGAGCTCAAGAGAACTGGTACCATTGCATCTTAGTTCAGGATATCATAGGTATTTTCCCCTATTTTGATCTATAAACGCTTGAATTACGACATACAACACTCTATGGAGAGTGATTGTTTCCTTTTTCTGTTATGTAACCCTTCCTATGAGATATGTTAATCCTGTTAAATATAATCTTTTATTTTGATCCATGATTTCTATTCTGGCATTTCTTTGTTCAAAGCCTTAATTGACCTAGCTTGTCTTCTTGAATTATTGTTTCTGCTTGTATTGGCATGTTTTCATTAGAGAGAAATTGCATTACAGTGCTGCAAAATCATACACAAATTTAATTGAAACATCAGCCAGGTTGTTGACTTTCCTAAAAGTTTGTACTATCACCACTTCCCTTTCCTTTAAGATCTCATGGATGCATCTTATGTTTATTGATATGTCCCATCGAATTTCCCAGATTTCATCTAAAATCTTCTTAATAATCAAGGAATCATTTTTCAACACAACTGGTAAAATATTATTCTGAACACAGTGCCATCTTTGAATGGTTTAACCTCAACTTCTAAAGCATCACATAAATCAAGCTTTTCTGCTTTAGCAAATACCAATTTACCATGCCGGCTATCTCTCACATAAAAGACCTTAGAGTTGTATTGAATATTGTATTTAATAGAGCCATCAATGTTGCACTTATAACTTCCTGTAGGAGGGCACAACCATCTAACAACTTTACAAGAAATAATAGGAGTATAAGATTCCAGAAATTAAACAATTTGAGCCTAGGACTTAGGTATATTAACAAGCCAAGAATATCTAGAAGCAGTCATTAGATGAATGTTTCTATTTATCTCTCTCTCCATGGCATTCTTGGACCTTCCTCCTCGATGTTTTGTGTTATTCTTTTTTTTTCTTCAAATTTGTCAAATGATGAATATTGGAAAAGCTATATCAGTGGCTTCAATTTAATAACACAATCAACACTCCACCATTTATCTAGGGTTTGTTTAAGTTGAACAAAAGGACCATGTATCTCACCAACACCTGCAAATGTAATCCATAAAGACTTAAAATCAGTGTGAGACACAAAAGGTTATCAAAGATTTCTTGTATTGAGTCTGAGCAGCAACAATATTCCACAAAATCTACTATACTGTTTTAACCAAAACCTCTCCTATAGGAATTCTTTGAAACCACACCCTCCATAATAGAAAAGATATTCTTAATGGAATACTCTTTTACCATAGGTTCATGATGCCCAACTGGTTCCTCTTCCTTTGTCTAGTCATGTTCCAAACACTACCCACTGTAATTTTTTCTTTTGCTATTTGCATCTACCAAGGTTTGTCTTTTTATTCTGACAGCTTCATAGTTCCCAAGACATCAACCACATGATCACAAACTTATTTGTTCAGCGACTCAGTCATCACAATCATTTTCCATCCATCATGCTCCATGATCTGATGAACATCTTCATATCCTTCTATGAATCCATGTGTAATAGGTAACACATAGTGCAAAGCACCTAGTTGTGTCCAATTATCAAATCAAAGATTAGCATGACCCCTCAAGGTTCCCACCACATCTCTTGATCTATCTTATCTTTGGCTTGCATCATTAACTTCTATACTTGAGATCTACCCTTCCATTCAACAATTTATGGTGTGTCTTTTGCAATACTAGTTCCATAGGAAATTTTCCCATAAAGACTTCTTGGTCTTGAAATTCCACCAAAGTTTGGCAAATAGTGACTGTGAAACATCAAACATAGACCTAAATCCTAGCCTTCATTCTTTTATGAGTTGGCACATGTCTTCCCAAGCCATCCACTACTTTTCTCTTCTTTTCTTTTAAAATTCCATAGAAATTTTGCAAAAACTCTATGGATGTCGTAAATGATACATTTAGGAGGTGTGATAACACATAGCCAATATATTGGCATACTTTGCAAAACAAGATTAATAAGCACAACCTTCCCTCCAAAAGATAACAATTTACCCTTGCCAAACCATAACCTAATCTGAATTTTCTTAATCAAATCAACAAAGTCATTTTTCCTTTTTTTGGCATGCCCTATATGACAACCAAAATAAGATAAAAGGGAACTTACCTCTCAACTAACTAGTTGTCTCTTCTTCTACCTTCACTGACTCAGTAGCAGCTTACTAAACATATAGAAAAGACTTTTCTCCTTATTAATATTCTGGCCTAACTACTTTTCATATTCCTGCAACACCTCATTATCAATAAAAGAGATTTCTTTTTTGCTGATGCAAAGATAATAGTATCATATGCATACACAATATGATTTAACTTGTCACTCCATTTAGGCATTCCAAAACCATGAAATTCACTGTTATAAAACAACTGATTCAAGGTTGTGGATAGGACTTTAGCTGATAATATAAATTAAACAGGTGAGAGGGGATCCCTTTGGTTAACTCCCCTTGATGAATGGAAAAAATCATGAGCCTGTCCATTTATAAGAATAGAGTATCAGTTATTAGCCACAATTCTCCAAATCAAATCAAGAACTGATTCATCAAATCCCATTTGAGAAAAAAAAAATCTAATTAAGAATTTTCAATTCACTCTATCATATGTCTTTGCCATATCTAGATTAATCACCATATTCTCGGGTTTTCCCCTCTTCCTTATGTCAGTGATAAGAAAGCTACAAGTACATTCTCTGTAATATTTCTACCCTTCACAATCTAGATTGGTTCTGAAAGTTTTGCCTTGGTAACAACCCCTCCAATCTGTCATGCAGAATTATGGAAATAACCTTGTTAATAAAATTACTTAAACTAATATGTCTTAAGTCTGAACATGTTCTAACAAACTCTTTCTTAGGCAGTAAGACCAAATTAGTATGAGTAATTGATTTAGGCAATGTAAGACCCTAAAAAAAGTATGTACCAAATTAATAATATCAATTCCCACAGTGTCCCAACAATCTTGAAAAAGATTGACCTGGAAAGCAATTAGGGCCACAAGCACTGTCACCATTTAATTTGAAAACCACATTTTTAATTTCCTCAGCTCATGGTATTTCTTTAATTAAAGCATTTTCATTGTCAGAAACTTTTGGTTGCAGATATTGTACAGAAGAAATTCTTCACTTACATATCTCTTAATAAATTGGTCTGAAAAATTTTCAGAGCCTCTGTAACAATATCATCATCTCCTTCTACCCAGGAACCATCAGGTTTCATGATTCTCTTCAGGGAGAGTCTCTTCTTTCTTTCCTTCACCAAATAATGAATAAAGGAGCATGATCAGACCTTGTCCTAGCCAAATGTTGCATATCCACCTTACCAAACATATTATGTAAAGCCTGATTAATGACAACTCTATCAAATCTCTTAAAAATACTATCTACATCTACTCTACCATTTCACTATGTAAAAGGAGTGCTAGTAAATTGTAAATCAAACAACTCACAAGAATTGATACAAAAAGCAAAGTCCTCATATTCTTGTGAGTAAACAGGAAGTCCACCAATCTTCTCCTCAGCACACAAAACAACATTGAAGTCTCCACCTACCATCCAAGGCATTGAATAGTTGTAACCAATGTTATATAGATATTCCCATAAGTTTAGTCTCTCCACTGTAGTACACTTAGCATATACCACTGTAACCAGTAACCGATTACCATAAGCTTAGTATCTCCATAAAAATCCTTCTTTTGTTCCTTAAATTTCCACCACTAAATTGCATTCTCTATTTCCCTCTCAATACACGTCCTCCAATTTGAAGATTGTACCTTAAGTTTTTTTATGTCCAAAATGTATGACCCATTTTAAGATGATATTTTTTTAACGGCCTAGCCCACTAGTGATATTGTCCGCTCTAGGCTTTAAAACGTGTCACTAGTTGGTAAGGCTCGCTTACTTATATACCCAACATATTTTCTGTGTTTTGGTTGATGTCAGGCTCTTTGTATTAAGTTGTGTGTCACATACACCCCTTCTATGGACCCAATGTATTTGCTGAGGTTTTCCCTACCATATGGAATTTACCTAGACTCAATATTGAGATTCACCCTGCCTTATCGGGATTTGCCTAAACTCAATTGAACTCTAGCCCACACTGACAAGGCTAACACAAAAGTGGCCTTGATACTATTTGTAACGGTTTAGGCCACTAGTGATAATGTCCGCTCGGGGCCTAGGCTCGCACGACTTTTAACATGTCACTAGTTGGTAAGACCTACTTACTTATGAAGTTGTGTATCAGAGGAGAACCTAATGATTACAACTTGATGTAATCCTTCTTCCTGTGCAATAACCTGTCGTTCTCCCTTTGTGAATTGAACCGTAGGCTCCCTATGTACATATTTATTCTTTTTCAATAGGATTTTTGTCAAATTTTGAAGAGCTTAGTTGTGGTTAATTGAGTAAAATGGGATGTTTGTTGATTATGGTTAGGGTTTTCCTTTCTTATAGCCAAAGGCTGGGGAGAAATGTGTGCAAACATGACTACTGTTAAGTCTTCATAGAGATCGCCTAAGGGTTAAGGTTCCTTTTGCACATATGATACTCTTCGAAGACCCTATTAGGTTTCATAATATAAAAAGTTTGTCAAGGGTAGAATATCCAGTTTAGTTTTCTCAGTTAAGTTAAGGTACTGGTCCCTATCATAGCTCAACCAAAAGTCGGGGTCGTTACAACTAACAACATTCTTTAAAAATACAATCTCGTGGTACTTATGGTTACATTGCTAAAATGGAGACAAGTGAAGGATTAGGATCTAAGGATGATGTCCAACTGTCATGTCTTGCAAATAACTTTACTAGGGAACAGTCGATCAAATTGTACATTTGTTGAATAATCCAATGATGCATCAACTAATGCTACAACCTGCAGGTATTGTGAAGTACATGGATTAGTTTATTGTCCTATGTTTTAATCTTTTAACACTCTCCATTTCAAATCATTGACAAGTTTGACGTATGATCTTGACGTGTTATAGTGCAATCTGTAAGCAACATTGATGTTCAAATCATTCGTAATCTAAAAAAAACTTGATTTAGCGACTGAAAATTTTTGTAGCTTAACAATAATATATGTCACTAATCCTACTTAGCAACATATTTTTGTTAGTTACGAGCAGAATAGCTATGTACTAGTGACGAAGTTCATAGCTAAATACTATGTTTTTTAGTAATATGAGTAACATCAATGCACGTATGTGTTCTCAAGAGCAAATGATCCTTTCTCTTTGGTGGAATTAAGGGAGAAATTATCATTTGTGTGCCTTTGTGTAATTTTGACCTTTTTCTTTTGCATATTAACAACACCAAGAACATACCTAATAAAATTCCACAAGTGAAGTCTAAGAGGTATAATGTGAAAGTAAAGATGGGGGGGGGGGGGGTGAATTAAAAAATTCCTTTAGTTGACTTCCTATGTGGGATAGTCGACTCACCCGCAGATTAGTTTAACAATATAAGATAAGAGTAAATGCAATAAGTAAAAGACTCAGAGAATTTTGTACTGGTTCGGAACATCAGTTTGGTGCCTACTTCTAGTCCCCTTGGGTTTCCTTAAGAGCTTATTGAGAACTTGGGTGTTTACAAAGTATTTCGACTCGGAGCCCTGTCTGATATGAAAATCACATCTTCTACTTTGACTCAACCTCTACTTGTATAACCTCTACTTAGATCTTTCTTTCTCTTTTCTTTTTCAGTTGTATACTTATGAGAATACAATGCTTTTATTAAAGAAAACATAAAACAATAGTTCAAGTTCAAGTGAAGTGCGTGATTCACAACTAAGTGTAAAAGAGATTTATATAGATAGGTTGCTTGCTATTGTAAGGAAAACCCAACGGTGTTTCTTTCAATCAAGGATATTAAGGGATTCCTTGATTGAGGAGATTTAATGATTCATGCCCATATTAGGTATGTGCATGATCAAATCGTTTTACTTCCTTCTTGAGATGATCGTCTCAAATCTCGGCTTGATTGATTTTTCTTCCTTCTCTTGGTGGCGTAGTTGATTCTAGGCTGGTTTGCTGATCTTTGAATTTGTCTTTGCTTGATTGAACTGTCTCTAGGATTGTAGCTATCTTGAATTGATTAAGAATTCCTTTAATCATGACTTTCCTTTCTTCCGTTACTTTTAGAGATCAGATCGTATCTCTTTCCTTCTTGGTGCTATATGCTTTACTCCTTTTTTTTTGATTTCTTTTCATGTGAAGGGTACAAATAATTGTTAAGAGTCGTTTATCAAAATCAACTAATTCTATAAGGTTAACAATCTCGCCATTTTTGATAATGACAATTAATTCACAATTTAATATAATGTTTTTAGAGAGATAATGGAGCTTCCTTGATTTCCATGATGTGTCTGTTTGTAGATCCCAGTTTGATTCGTAGCTCCCCCTGCCTTTCTGGCTTTAGTGGTTGTGTTAGCCCTCCTGCCTTTATAAAATTTGTGGGAAACAAATTCTCCACCTTTGGCATAATCAAAAAGAAAATAAAAATGAGGGCACACAGGATAAAGCTAAAACATATAGCAACAGATAATAGCAGAGCAACACTTAGGAGGAAAAATAGTCCTCAATAAGAAATCTAAAAGACAGAGAAAGGTAGGGACAGACCCCTATTGAAAGATAGTTCAAAAGTAGCAGACAAAAAGTAAAATATCATGGACTAGATTTTAGCGATCACCCAGAAAGTATTTTGAGGGTGTTGATGAACTTTTCACAGAAGGAGTTGCATGATCCTTCCACATTTCGAGAGAGACTGGAGTAAGAGGTCTGGACAGTGACAACAAGATCATTGTTGGAGGAGCTGACTCCACTTTTGAGAGAGTCAACTTGTTGATTGTGGAGATTCCTTCCTATTTTATGCCAATCATAGCAATACACAACTTACCAACTTCAGTACTCGTATCATTTTGAAGGAGAAATACCTTTTCAACAACATCATCAACAGTCTCCAAACCACGTTCCACCACCAGAATGCAAGTCTTGAGTTCATCAATGTCCTACATCAGGATGGCAGCCGACTTTGTAGATCTTGGTGGGTTTGAAGATTTTAGCTCTCGTTTTAACAGAGTCCTTTTTCACCCATTTGTTTTCTTTCTACACATACCCCATACTAGATAAAGTACGAGAGCCATAAGTAGCATTAATAACAACAGGTGTAAACATAGAGAGATCCACAAGATGATCCACCAAGATGCACGAGATGACTAACCCATAAGGCAACTTGCAGATGCATTAAGGTCTTCAACACTTTCCAGCATGTATTCTTTGAACCAAATCACCCAGTTGATGTGATACTTCTTAAGTAAGTAATATAATAGAATAAACACATCCCGAGTAGAGATACTACTTAGATCTGGAATAAGAGTGGTGGCAACAATATGTGCCAGAATGCGATGTTCAAAGCAAAGAGATAGAGACCCAAAATTAGATAACTCAAAGTCTGGTCCAACTATGGTTCTCTTAGCACCTTCTAGAGAAACATCAAAATCATCAGGGCATGCTCCGTTCATATACAAAATCACACAAGAAAACTTAGTACCAAACACATATTCAAACAATAGTTCATTGTAATAATATGACTTCCCATTACAAGGGTTTCCACCTCACCTCTATCAGAAGAGATACGGAGATTCACATAGAAAAGTTGAACAACTTCTTCAAAAAATTCAAGACCACACAAACTAAAAAACAAGGAGAGATTTTAAGCCTTGAGAAATGAACTTACCGGATACTGAGAGTCCCTTAATTGACTAAGATTGATAACACGTCCAAGAACGATTGGTTGAGTTTTGAAGCTGTCATATCTATTCTTCTGTTTGACTCCCTAGAATCTTTGCATGTCTTCGGGATAGAAAGATCCTGGTGCATTAGGACAAGGTTTCTTCTGATTCTTCTTCTTGACAGAGTAAGCTCTTTTTTTTTTACGGAAGAGGTAGGAGAAACAAGCGATTCATTAGAAGAATTGGAAGACAGAGACATGATATTCACTTCGAAGGAACTCGAAGAAGTTGAGCTCTTGAGAGAAGCAATGGAGAAAGTTCTAGGAATGTTTGGATGAGAGAAAAAGAAAAGAAAATATAGATAAATAGAGAGAGGAAAGAAATGGGAAGGGTTTTGAAAAGAAGGAGAGAAGTTTGAAAGGAAGGGGAGACGTCTGAAAGGAAGTGAAAAGACGGGTGTTATGGATAAGAGGAATGGGCAGAACAGGAAATAATTATGGACAAAAAATTTGAAAAAGAAAAATACATTAAAAACATAATAGGGAAAAAATTACATTAATTAAGACAAATAATACCAAGACAATTTCGAAGGAAACAAAATCTTTCCTCAAGCAGGAGTTTTATAAAAATGTCAGCTAATTGATTTTCAGAATCTACAAATTCTAGAGAGAAATCTCCATTTTCAACATGATCTCTAATAAAATGATGCTTTATATCAATATGTTTAGCACTAGAATGATGCACAATATATTTAGAGAGGCTAACGACACTAGTATTATCGCAAAAAATAGGGACCGCTTCATACGAGAGATCATATTCAAGTAATTGATACACATCCTTAATAATTGAGTACCACAACTTCCCACTGCTAGATATTGATTAACGTCTCAAATACACCTCATCCGATTCTAGGTGTAGACGACCGTTAACTAGTATAAAACCCAACAAAGAGTTGGGGTCGAACCCACAAGGAGCGGTACGTGTTTAAATTCAATTATGAAGTTATAAATGTGGTCTATTTGGTTATAGGAATGTACATTATCGGAAACAAGTAAATAAATCTATGGGTGTGACAACGAATGTCAGATGGGGGGTTTGGATTGTTAACTATTAGCTACAACACAAGCAAAACAAAGAAAATAACAATATAGAGAGGGATTCTTGGGATGTGATCGATTATAGGCCAAATTTACTATACGGGAAATTGTAATTACTAACAAATTACTAAATATTAGTGGGCAGGCTAGGCTATGAGTGTAATAGTTTTCTCTCGAACAACTACCATGATTCAAGTGAAATCTTTCGAACATCAACAAGCTTAACAATAGTAACAGCCCCAAACCTTAATGCATCTACTCTCTCGAGCTAGATAGGTAGAATCGAGTTTAGGATTTACTCTTTCGAGTTAAACCCATATCAACCCAACAACTACAATTATCAATTGAAAGCTTTGATTGTAAAACCTCTTTCTCAAGCAAGCCCAAAACTCTAAGTTCGAATTGCATTTGCAACTACAATTCTTAGATTAAAACACAGCTATCAATTAAACCTACTTCAATTAAGTATTTAAATCAGTAGATAACAATACCATAAGATAATTCAACCCATAATCACATGATCACACCCTAAGAATTTGGGGTTTTAGATTAACATCATATAAAGGTAAAAACAATTACCAACTCGATTGGCCATCAGCTGGGTAAGAGTCTCCAAGCCTTTACAGTGTTCAAAAATTGTTAAATTCAAAAACCCAATTTCGAATCCTCACAATTAAGCTTAAAAATCCTCAAAGTTACAATAAGAATTAAGAAACTTCAAATAAAAGTCTAACTCTAAAACTTGGGGATCAGATCTCCTTAATTTCCCTTTTGAATTCCAATTTATAGTTGCCCACTTTTTGGCCTGAAAGTCCAGTTGTCGGAATAAGTCGCGCCTCGCAAAGTGGTTCAACGATCCACCGTTTGCTCCCTTCTATCGCCACTTTACATTGGTCTTCAGCCTCCCAGGTTCTGTGACTTTGGGCGATCAACCTTGTTATCGCGGAACCGATCGGTGATTTACCGACTGCCTATTTTTGTCGCCAAATTGGTTCTTCCCCAGGGATGGCATGCTGGAACTTTAGGCGAACTAAAGAGCCACTCGGCGGCTCGCCGAGTGGTCTTGGCAATCACCAAGATCGCTTTTCTTCACATCTTTAGCTTGGTAGTTCCTTTTTGTCCGTTAGTGTCGTTGCCTTTCTCTTTAGCATGTAATGCTGCAAATCAACACTTTAACATCAGTTTAGAGAATAAATTGAGCATTTGAGGAAACTTATACTATTAAAACAAAGCCCTAAATGAGTCAAAATCCCGGACTCATCAACAACCCCAACTAAAACTTTTGCTTGTCCTAAAGTAAAACTCAAGATCAATCAGTTCAACAAGGATGTCTACAAACAATGTTGCATAAGACTCAACATAAATGCACACAACAAGGCTCAAACTACTCGTACAATGATCAATTGTGCACTCAAAGTTTCAAATTTTGTCTCACAATCATCAAGTGTATTCAAGCTCACAATGCTTGCTTCTAATGCAAGTTCAAGCTCAACAAAGGTATTCAAATGCCCTTACAACAAAGATGATTCCATATGCACACAAAATTTCTCAACAATTTAGAGTTTCGGAATCACATATAACTCTCACACTCACAAAGATGAACACATGCATGACTCCACCCATATGTATCCCCTTATTTTCCAATCAACATTCGTTTCAGCTCACTCAAGATCACAAAGGTTTTTTTAAGGCTTGTAACGGGGCTGAGTGTCAAGGTGTGGTCATTTAGGCTTTAGTGGCTTCTACCTTCATGAAGTGTGGCCTGCAAATCATTTTCACCTTCTCTTCCTCATTCAATCATGATCATAATCTACCCCATTATTCAACTAGACATGATTCACCGGATACCCCATTTCTTTTGTTATTTGCACAACTTTATTTCACAACTTTTTCTCCTTTTCAGTCTTTTTAAGACCTTTCTTCTTTTTCTCTGTCTTTTTTCTACATAGAGGGGTTACATTTTTTTCAAAACAATTCATCAACAAGGGGTAATTTTTCACACTTCCTGACTTTCCTTCTTTATGATCACCACACCCACAACTTAGGCTTTTGGCCTAAGTTGGCTATTCAAACAAACCAAACTTTATGAAGGTTGTAGGTGATGGGATAAACAGGTCAAAGTTGTTCAAGTTTCTTCCAAGAAAAGGATAGGCTCAAAAGGTGCCAAGCAAGGTTCACACATCTCACAAGGTTGGCCACAAAGAGGTATATTGTCAAGTTGGCTCACTCTTCAAAATTCTTGCCTAAGATCATTTCAATTGTTTTCTTCACTCAATCAATCGGACCAACGGGGAAAATTCTAGGCGTTATCAAGCACAATGTTCAAGACAACCTCACCATACAAGGCATTGATACAATTATCAAACAAGACTCCACACTTCCTAGCTAGCGTGCAATGTTCATCACAATAGACTTCATCAACAATCGTCTAGTCACAACTAGATGCTCAAAGTTCACATATTGCCTATGTAACTTCGTTTGCCTCATCGTAGCCGCACATTCATTTTATTCAATTAAGAGCATTATTCAAGTCATCGGTAATAAGCACAACCGACACTCAAATTTGTACAAGAACAACCACAATCACACGCACAAGAGGTGGAATTTATTTTAATTAACTTTGGTTCAAAACCGCTTTCATATTAAAACAATGGACCATAAGTTCTCAACAACCACGATATATATATAAAAACAACAAGGCACCAATATTCACAAAACAACATAAATAAGATAGGTATGGAAATACCCATTTGCAACTATAATTCTTAGATTAAAACACAACTATCAATTAAACCCACTTCAATTAAGTATTTAAATTAGTAAATAACAATACCCATAAGCTAATTCAATCCATAATCACATGATCACACCCCAATAATTTGAAATTTTAGCTAAACATCATAAAAAGATAAAAATAATTACCAACTCGATTAGCCATCAGCTAGGTAAGAGTCTCCAAGCCCTTACAATGTTCAAAAGTTGTTAAATTCAAAAACCCAATTCCGAATCCTCACAATTAAGCTTAGAAATCCTCAAAGTTACAATAAAAACTGAAGAACTTCAAAGAAAAGTCTAACTCTAAAACTTGGGGATCAAATCTCCTCAATTTCCCTTTTGAATTCCAATTTATAGTTGCCCACTTTTTGGCCTGAAAGTCCAATTGGCGGAATAAGTCGCGCTTCACCAAGTGGTACAGTGATCCGCCGTTTACTCCCTTCCATCGCCACTTTGCATTGGTCCTCAGCCTCCAAGGTTCTGTGACTTTGGGCGATCCATCTTGTTATCGCGGAACCGATCGGTGATTCGCCGACTGCCCATTTTTGTCGCAAAATTGGTTCTTCCCCAGGGCTGGCATGCTGGAACTTTCGGTGAACTAAAGAGCCACTCGGTGGCTCGCCGAGTGGTCTTGGCGATCACCAAGATCCCTTTTCTTCACTTCTTCAGCTTGGTAGTTCCTTTTTGTCTGGTAGTGTCCTTGCCTTGCTCCTTAGACTATAATGCTGCAAATCAACACTTTAACATCAGTTTAGAGCATAAATTGGACATTTGAGGACACTTATACTATCAAAACAAAGCCCTAAATGAGTCAAAATCTCAGACTCATCAGATATTCATATTTTGTAGTAGATAGTGCGACAGAAGTTTGTTTTTTGTTGTGCTAGGAGATCAAAGATTGTCTAAAATTTGACAAGTTCCACTAGTACTCATGTGATCATTTTTGTCACCTGCAAAATCAACATACGAGTATCCAATTAAATCAAAATGAGAGAAGTGAGGATACCATAGTCCTAAGTCTTGTAGTTTCAATAAAATTGCGAATGATTCACTTTACTGTAGTGAGATGTGATTCTTTTGGAGAAGATTGAAAGTGTGCATACTTGCATACACAGTACATGATCTCTGGTTGACTTGCAGTGAAATAGAGTAGTGATCCAACCATTCCATGATAATTTTCTCATCCACATCTTTTCCTGGTGCATCTGTTTCAAGGAAAGTAGATGGACTCATGAGAGTTCCGAATGCTTTTCCTTTTTTTAGAACAAACTTCTTTATAAGTTCCTTTGTATATTTGGTTTGACTGATAAATGTTCCATCAGTTGACTGCTTGATTTGTAATCCAAGGAATAATGTGAGTTCTCCCAGTAGACTCATCTCAAATCCCCCCTTCATAAGATTAGCAAAACTCTCACACAGAGAGGGGTTAGAACATCCAAAATTAATACCATCAACATAGATTTGAACTATAAGAATATATGCACCAGATCTTTGAATGAAAAGCGTTGTGTCAATTTTCCCCTGTTGAAAATTATTTTGAAGTAAAAAGGTACTTAATCTCTCATACCAAGCTTTGGGAGCTTGTTTGAGACCATAAAGTGCTTTGGAAAGTTTGTAAACATGACAAGAAGGACTTTCAAACCTAGGGGGTTGTTTGACAAAAACTTCTTCTTTTATGAAAATGTTTAAGAAAGTGCTTTTTACATCTATTTGAAAAATTTTAATGTTTAAAGGATGCATATGCGAGAAGAATACGAATGGATTCTAACCTTGATATCGGAGCAAAAGTTTCATCGTAATCAATACCTTCCTATTGGGAATATCCTTCATGAGCTACCAATCTTGCTTTGTTGCGAATAACTTTTCCATCTTCATTTAGCTTATTTCGAAATACCTACTTGGTTCCAATTATTGTACAATTTTTTGGTCTTTCAGTAAGAGTCCATACTTGATTTCTTTCAAATTGATCAAGTTCTTCTTTCATTGCTTGTCTCTAGAATTCATCTTCCATTGACTCATTTATATGTTTAGGCTCAATTTGAGAGATGAGTGCTACGAACACTTGTTTTTCAATAAAGCTCTGGTATGTATTGAGTCGGCTGGCTTACCCATGATGAAGTCGTTTGGATAGCTAGTGCTATGTCTCTATTCTATGGGAATGCTAGTCTTTTCAGCTGGGATAGTCAGCTCTGGTTCTAGAGTAGCCAACTCTTCTGGTGTAGGTTGATCAAACATATTTGTGAGACTTTCAGTATTCAAAGTAGGAGTAGTTTCATTATTAGTAATATCTACTTCTTGCATTCTTGGGTTAGTATCATAAAAAACAACATAGACAGATTCTTCAACACTCAAATTTCTTTTATTAATAACTCGGAATGCACGACTGACATGTGCATAACCTAAGAATGTACCTTCGTCGCTTCTTGGATCAAACTTACCAAGATTTGTCTTGCTGTTGTTGTACACAAAACATTTGCATTCGAAAGGATGAAAATAGCTAATGTTAGGCTTCTTACATCTCATAGTTCATATGGAGTTTTCTTTAAAATAGGTATGATAAGGCACCTGTTCAGAATATGGCTAGGAGTACTTACTGCTTCAGCCCAGAAATGATCAGGGAGATTTCGATCAAGAAGCATGGTTCTGGCTGTTTTCTGTAATGAATGATTTTTCTTTTCTACCACACTATTTTGTTGTGGTAATATAGGGGATGAAATTTTTTGAGTGAACCCATTTTTATCACAAAATTCCTCAAACGCTTTATTCTCAAATTCTCCACCATGACCGCTATGAACTGTAGAAATAAAATATCCTGCTTCTCTTTGAACTTTTATACAAAACACTTCAAAGTTAGTGAAAGCTTCATTTTTATGACCCATGTGAATCTTGAGAAGTCATTGACAATGACGAAAACATATTTCTAACCACCAATACTTTGAGTGGGACCAAAAAGATCCATATGCAGTAGTTGCAGAGGTTTAGTGGTACTTACAATATCTTTGACTTTGAATGAAGAACGAGTTTACTTACGAAGCTGACAAGCGTCACATATATGGTCCTTTTCAAATTTTAACTTTGGAAGTCCAATGACTAGTTCAAGTCTGGATAATTTTTCAAGGGCATGCATACTTGCGTGATCAAGTTTTCTATGAAATAACCAAGATTTGTTTGACACTGCAATGAAACATGTGAGTGTACGCAAATCAATATTGTTTAGAACGTAGATATTATCAGCATGATCTCCAACAATAGTGATATCTTCGGTTGCATGTTTGATAGTGCAATTTGTAGTGTTGAATGAGACTTTGAATCCAACATCACATAGTTGAATGATGCTAAGCAAGTTGTGTTTGAGCCCGTCTACAAGATATACTTCTAATAGATCACATGATGAGTTGAGAGTGATTGATCCGACTCCTACTACTTCTCCTTTTGCATTGTCTTCGAAAAGTACATATCCTCCATCAATTTTTTAAGAGTTTTTAAGTTTTCTTTCTTTTCGCGCATATGTTTGGAGAATCCACGGTCTATTACCCACATTCCCTTTTTGTAGGTTTTCTTGGTTTGCTCCTGCAAGACACACAAATTAATTTCTTTTAGGTACCCAAGTATTTTTGGGTCCTTGATGGTTAGGATTAACAACTTTTGGTCTCCAAATCCATTTTCCAGAGGAAAGTTTCTTGTAGCTAAAAGATATGTGACCAATATCACTGCAAGTAAAACAAGTGACTTTAACATAGGTTTCAGTAGAATGAAAAAATGAGTTATGAGAGACATTTAAGATAGATTTGTTGGATCTAATGGAACTATGACTAGGAGACTTTCTGATGCTATTAAACTGCATTTTTACTTCCTCTAGTTCTTCTTCCAGTAAGTCGACTTCAATCTCACTTGCTTCTAGAAGAATTTGCCAATCCTTTTTTCTTCAGCAATTTTGTTATATTCATCGATGACTTTTTGCAATTCGTCAGTAACTATATCCAGAGAGTTCTATAAGTCATTGCAATTTGAATAGTTAAAGGGTCTTACCTCACTTGATTCCCCTAGTGCCATGAAACATATGTTGGTAGTTTCATCATGATCATCTTCAGATATTTCTCCTTGACTCCAGGCTCCAAGACTTGTTGGATCTTCATTTTTGCTTTGGATAGTTTTGTTTAATGTGGCATGGTTTTCCACTGTAGTAGCATCGATCATCATTTCTTTGGTATTCATTGTTCTTGAAACCTTGTTGAGGCCTTTGTCTGACTCCTTGGTTGATGAGGGCCATTCCCTCACTTTGAGTTTCATCTATCTCCTCTTCAACTTCAGTAGTTCAAGCTTTGAATGCGACATTTTTTCTCTTATCATCTTTGTGGAATATGTTAATATGGTTTTGTTCATAGGCCATGAGATTTCCTCTAAGTTCGTCAAAAGTCATCTTTTCCAGATCTCCATCTTCTAAAATGGCTGCTTTGGTTTCCCAAGCTTTTGGGAGACTTCTAATGAGTTTCCTGACTTGTAGTCCTTTTAAGTATATCATACCCAAAAACTTGAGCTCACAAACAATTTTACTGAACCTCGAGAACACGTTCTCAACATTTTCATCTTCTGCCATTTTCAACAATTCATATTCATTCACTAGTGAACTAATTCGAGCTTCCTTGAATTTGCTGGTTCCTTCATAGGTAACTTCAAGTTTGTCCCACATTTCTTTTGCAGTTTCACAGGTTGAAATCTAGTTAAATTCTGCTCCGCTAACTACATTGTACAACAAACGTATTGCCCTAGCATTTATTTTGATTACCTCTTGTTGTTCCTGTGTAACGTCCACGGATTCTGGATCAAAGGGTTTGTCAGTAGCGTCCTTTCCAATGAGTCTAGGAATTTGCTTTGGTCCCTTCTTTATGACTATCCATGCCCGGAGGTCGGTTGAGGTAATAAAAATTCTAAATCTGTCTTTCCAATGAGAGTAGTGTTGACCATTGAAGTAAGGAGGTCGGTTTGAGGAGTGTCCGTCTTGAAGGAGAGCACTAGGGATTTGATAGTTTGTCATAGATATTTTCTTATGTGTGGTTAAACACTTTATCTGTGAGACCTGTTCTGATACTAAATGAAAGTAAAGAGGGGAGGGGGGTGAATTAAAAAATTCCTTTAGTCAACTTCCTGTGTGGGATAGTCGACTAACCTCCAGATTAGTTTAACAGTATAAGATAAGAATAAATGCAGTAAGTAAAGGACTCAAAGAATGTTAATACTTTTTCGAAACACCAGTGTTGCCTACTTCCAGTCCCCTTGGGTTCCAAGGGTTTCCATAAGAGATTGTTGAGAACTTGGGTGTTTACAATATATGATTCAGAGCCCTGTCTGATATGCAAATCAGATCTTCTACTTTGACACAACCTCTACTTGTATAATAGATATTTCTTTTATCTTTTCTTTTCAGTTGTATACTAACGAGAATACAATGACTTATGAAAGACAACAGAAGACAATAGTACAAGTTCAAGTGAAGTGCGCTTCACAACCAAGGGTGTTTCTTTCAATCAATGATATTGAGGGATTCTTTGATTGAGTCAATTTGATGATTCATGTCCATATTAGATATGTGCATGATCAAATCGTTTTACTTCCTTCATGAGATGATCTTCTCGAATCTCGGCTTGATTGGTTTTTCTTCCTTCTCTTGGTGGCCCTCTTGATTCTTAGGCTGGTTTGCTGATCTTTGAATTTGTCTTTGCTTGATTTAACTGTCGCTAAGATTGTAGCAATCTTGAATTGATTTGGAATTCCTCTAATCATGGCTTTCCTCTCTTCCGTTACTTTTAGAGATCATATCGTATCTCTTTCCTTCTTGGTGCTATATGCTTGGCTCCTTTTCTTTTTTATTTCTACAAATAATTGTTAAGAGTCATTTCTCAAAATCAACTGATTCTATGATGTTAACATAATGTATGCAGACCTTATCAAAACCTTGTGGAGGTAGAGAGACTATATCTGAAAGACCCTCGGCTCAAGTGCAACAAATTTAGGTACAAAGATGACTGAGACTGTGCCGAAAACATATCAAGTAACAACAAATAGTTTGATAATCAAAATATAAAAACAAGCACTACAATAATACTAGTATAACGACAATAACAAATACCAATCCCCCTAAGAAACACAATACTACACTACCTACTAATCCTTTACATTAATACGTGTGCTCCATACCTTTTGTATCTCTATGAACTTAATAATGAGAATGCGTTTAATATATTGACTTAGTTTATCATATAATTTATACACTTCAAAGATAAATTAAATAATCCTATTGGTTTGCATATATAACACCACATTAAGATCTGATATTTTGTTGGGTCATTATCATAACCTTTCCAACGTTTTCCCCTCCAAGATGGTTAGACTGTGGAAAGAGATTTGATGCATATATCATGAAATAACTTAAATAGAATTATCAGTTAAACTATGGGATTATACCAATATTCTGTTGTATATGTTATATCAGTTAAACTTAGTTTACGTAAAAAACATATCAAAATTGATATCATTTAACTATCGAAAAGGAAATTTTGTTAATAACAAAAAAATGGATAAGTTCTATACATATGTGTTATGTGTATATATTTAATAGTACTGTTATGCTTACTTAATATCATACTTAGGGTTCTTACTTCTTGTTCATTGCTGTTACGTTCTGGTCTCTAGATAGGATCATCATATCATTGATATTAAGGACATGGAAAAAGATAACAAGGACATCCGGGCCACCATGTTGAAGAAACGCTACGCTAATCTGATCTTGAAATCACAACAAGAAGTTCTTGGTGAGGCGTCCGATGGGGAAAAGATGAAGAAGAAAGCTAAGTTGAGTGAGAAGCAGTTGGAAGAAGACAAATCCAACTCGCAGCTGGAAAGATATAGAAAAGCGGCTCGGATCACCATTGAAAGCATCAAAAGGACGGTTCATTTTGACGATGCTCTTCAAGCCGAAAGAGATTTTCTGGCCATCATTGGTGCTACGAGTTGTTGGTAAAAGAGTTTACATATTTTATGTGGTAACTTAACTTGTCTAGTACTCTTGTATCATAAGATAAAGATGTAATTGAGGCAAAATCAGTAAGCTGATATCTTGGAAAGTGTAAGTTAATAAATCTTGTTTATTGTACCGTAAAATCGAATTATGATCAATTAGCTCTGTCAGAATTATCTATATATGCAAACATTTATTTCGTTATGCAGCTTTGCTATACTTTCTAGAGATGCAATGGGAAAAGATGATTTAATATAGTAATAGAATACTTATTTTTGTTATGGATTTCTATGTTGAGACGATCCAAAGATAATTTAGGTAGTTGTTTAATTATATCTATCATGAAGTACCGGTAAATGGGCGGATTGAAACAGATTTGAATGGATTGTGTTAAAACTGATTGGAGTGTAATCCACTCATATAATTATGAGTAAAAATGGATTTGTTCAAATGTGGATTGGATAAAGTGGTTCTAACCCATTTTTCTGCTTCTTTATTCTTTTATTCAAATTTTTTTTCTTTTTCTTTTTTCTACTTTACTTCTGGTTACCTATTTCTTTTTCTGGGTCTTTAAAATATGTTTATAAATTATGATATAATAAATGCATATTTAGACTTATACACTCAAATTGGTCAAAATACATCTATTAAAAACACACAAAAAAAAACATAATTATTTTCATGAAACTTTGTTAACGAATATCAATATCATACAAACTAAAGAAAATATATTCACAATCCTAATGATTGTTAAATGACCGAGATGGGGCTTTCTGGTTCACTGAAATCTAGGAGAGGAATGAGGAGCATGATATCCCGTTCACAGATTGCGAATGAAAATCTAAAAGAAGTTTTGAATCGCGAGAATGGTAGAAGAGCAAGTACTTGTCATATCCTTATGTAAACAGTTGAGCTTCCCGTAAGAATTCACTTGGCCAGGGAGAAGATGAAACTGAAGATTATTAGGAAGTTACTCCCGGAGGAGTAAAGAGATCCTCCAATCCATCTATGGTCTCCACCTCACTAAGGAAAGTGTCGAAATCATACAAACAAGAGGATTAATATAGTGGGCAATGGATGCATTGCTTAGGCTCAGTAAGTAATAGGCGTATTACTTATTGTTGAGATTAAGAGTTTAATCTCATTGATGGTTGTAATCTGTGTTTCACTTTTGCTTGGTGATTAGTGAAAATAGTTTGAAAATCCTGTGTGACAGGTCATGGTTTTACTCCCTTGACCAAGGAGGTTTCCACGTAAAGTCTCGTGTGTTCTCTTTACTTCCAGTATTTACTTTTGTACGTCTTAACTGTATTAAAGGACCTGGTCCTGTAATAATTAGTGAACGCATACATTCCATCACCTTGCCCCTAGCAGTGCTAGGCCTTGTCTTGTCTTGTGTTGCCTTGTCGATAGTTATTGGCCTTCTGACTGCAAATGCCATCGACAACAAGGATCTCTTGGCAAATAAATCTGGTGATAATCATGGTAACGAAATCCACACCGCAGCCATTGAAGTCTGTCAAGAGTAGAATATTCAATTTGGTTTGCTTGGTTAAGTTAATGTATTGGGTGCCTATCACAACTCGACCAAGAGTCGGGGTCGTAACAACATTCTTTTAAAATACTCTCTCATCAGGTTTGATATAACTCTAGGTTACGACTTGAATATGGTTCTTATCGTTACATCTATAAAATGGAGACAAGTGACCTCAAATGTGGAATTATTAAACAAAGAAACTATAAAAGAAACTTCTAATCGAAAGAAGGTTTATCTGCTATTCTCAATCTGCCATTTTTGTTGATTGTACTGCGTTCTAATCTCTTAATACTCTCTCCATTTCAAATCATTGACAAGTTTGACGTATGATCTTGACGTATTATAGTGAACTCTGTAAGCAATATTAATGTTCAAATAATTCATAATCTAAAGTACGAAGCATATGAGTCATGTGGGGGTGTGGGAAGGTAACAACAAAATAGTGCAATAATCTAAATATCAAAACAAGCGCTACAATAATACTAGTATAACGACAATAACAAATACCAACCCCTCTAAGAAAAACAATACTAACTACCTACTAATCTTTTACATTAATACGCGTCATCCACACCTTTTGTATGTCTATGAACTTAATAATGAGAATGTGTTTAATCTATTGACTTAGTTTATCATAGAATTTATACACTTCAAAGATAAATTAATTAATCCTATTGGTTTACAAATATATCACCAGTTCACATTAAAGATCAGTTATTTATTGTTGGGTCATATTATAATTAATCTCTCCTACGTTTTCCTCTCCAAGCTGGTTAAACTGTAGAAAGCGATTAGATGTATATAATAGGAAATAACTTAATTAGAATTATCATATCAATATTCTTTTGTATATGTTATATCAGTTATATCCAAAAAAAATAATAATCAAAATTGATATCCTTTGACTCTCAAGTCTCAAAAAGGAAATTTTGTTAATAATACAAAATAGGATAACATGTGTATATATATAGTAGTACTGTTGTGCTTACTTAATTTCATTACTTAGGATTCTTACTTCTTGTTCATTGCTGGTACATTCTGGTCTCTAGATAGGTGTTAGGTACGTATGATCACCATATCATTGATGTTAAGGACATGGAAAAAGATAACAAGAACCTCCGGGCTGCCATGTTGAAGAAACGCTACGCTAATGTGATCTTAAAATCCCAACAACAAACTCTTGGCAAGGCGTTCGATGGGGAGAAGATGAAGAAGAAAGCTAAGTTGTGTGCAAGAAGAGAAACCCAAATCGCAGCTAGAAAGAGATAGAAAAGCGGTTCGGATTGCCATCAAAAGCATCAAAAGGACGGTTCATTTTGACGATGCTCTTTGTCACGCCCTGAGCCTACACCCTGGGAGGGACCGGCACTCGGAGACCATCGCTGGCCCCAAGCGAACCCTTGGCCTAGCTTTCTTAACTCAGCGGAACTAACTCAACAGCACAACTTAATGCAAAGAAAGGTTATAAACAACCAACAGATAAAAACTGGCCAAAAAGGCATCTCGAGTCTCAAAATAGAATAGTTATATATATATACATAGATGAGAGACTTAAAACTAACTGACTGACTGTCTATGAAGCCTCTAAAATACTGAGATGGATGTTGGGACAGACCCCGCAACATACTAATAAAACAAAACTAAGAGAACAAAATAACCGAGTCCTCCGGAAAGCAAGGAGGCTCACCACTAACTCTGGAGTGCTCAGCTGGATCAACGACATGCTGGATGCTGATCCTGGGGTACCTGCGTCTGCATCATAATAAGATGCAGGCCAAATGGCATCAGTACATGGAATGTACGAGTATGCGAGCTGGACCGCTAAACAACAACTTAAGCTTGAAAGGAGTACAAAAGAGAACTTACCTTGGCTCTGTTCAACTCATGAATAACTAAACTCAATATAAAGCAATGAGACACATGCAATATATATAAAGCTTGTAAACTATTTAAAACATGATGTAAAAATCATATTTATAATATCATAAAAATACCATGCTTCCTCTCAAAGTCTACTTGTGCAATGCATGAATGAAATCCCATACCCCCATCCATACTAAGCAGAACCCCTCGAGGAACCATGCAATTTTTGCTGTGGGAGTTTCTCTAACCGATAACCACCACTATGAATCTAAGTGGTGATACAACGTTTTACCTCACGTTGCCCA
Organism: Solanum acaule; assembly: GCA_036250505.1. NCBI lineage: Eukaryota > Viridiplantae > Streptophyta > Magnoliopsida > Solanales > Solanaceae > Solanum > Solanum acaule. Next base: position 44,010 of record JAJOOR010004073.1, on the reverse strand, counting down.
AGGACCATCCTATACCTTGCCATCGGTATAGGACCTTACTATTGCTTAGTGGATCCGCTAGCTTAACTTTTGTGATCATCTAAAAAGTATGATCCGAGAAATCCCATGTTTGGCTACATGGTTCTTATGGAGAGTTGAGTTAATATGAACTCGTGTCCCCAATTCGGTGCTCAAGACTACTCCCAAAAAATACTTTAGCTCATTAGTGTTTTAAACACATCTTTCTTTAGTTGAGAAAATTACTCAAAACTTAGCCCAAAGGCTCTTGAAAACTCTTTCTAAAAAGAACATCTCAAAACCATATTTTAATATGATCATTGATGACATCGGGAAGTCATACTGCATAAACATTGATGGTATATCCCGGGACCATACTGTTTAGACATTGATGACATACTCGATTGTCATACTAATCATGTTTTAGAAACATCTTTCTCAAAACTCATCTTTTTCTTAAAAGAGATAGTACTCAAAACTGCTCAAAACTCTTTTGAAAATCTCAGTTTCCTCTCATCTTAAATGTAAAAACATGTATAAACTTCTTTGGGAATACTTAGTTCCCTAGTAGCTTTTGAGAAATGAACTCAACTCTTGACTCTTGACTTAACTTGAAACTCTACACCCTTTACTTGACTTGAAACTCTATACTTAACTTGGAACTTGAGACTCTTTACTTAGCTTGAAACTCAATACTCTTCACTTGACTTGCAACTTGAACCTTAAAACGACGTTAACACGTTCAATAACGACTCTTGAAAAGCTCTAAAGACTTGCTTGAACTTACTTCTTAACTTTGCTTGACTTGACTCTAATTTCTCTTTGACTTGATACTAACTCGCCTTGAATTGGATTATGGATTCAAGGTACATAATCACATGTTATGGATGAGTTCTTGACATTAAGACGTACTTTGGAGTGTTGGAAAAAACTTGGAAACATAGGTACAATACCAAGGAACATGCATGAGAAAGTATGAAAAGAATGGGGGAACTTGGCGTCCTTGGCGCTCTGCAAGGCGCGGAGTGCCAGCCCTTGAAGCTCAGAAGGGTCTTGCTGGCGCTCTGCTAGGCGCGGCGCCCCAAGGGGTGAAGTTCAGAACACTTCTTGGGGGCGCTTTGCAAGGCGCGACACGCCACCCCTTTTCCTCGAAAACTCGACTTTTCTCCTTCTTTTCTCCAACTCTAAACCTTCTAAACCACAAGGTTCCAGCCCCAAACACTTAGAAACATCAATCCCTCAATATACAATAGATTACAACTCAAATACCCAACCGGAAATAGGTCCCCAAATCACAAGGGACTTCAACAACAAAATCAACAACACAACTAACAACTCCAAACAATACAACTAACAACTTCAACAAACATAATCAATCTTTTCTCGAAATTAAACGAGTTTGGCATGTGGGGGAAAGAACCAACCAACACTATGAACTCACATACCTCAATAGGGATCACCCCCGACAATTTCCACGACGATCTTGACGAAAAATCTTTGCTTGATCTTCCCTTTCTCCTCTTCTTCTTCTCTTCTTTCTCTCTTCTTCACTCAAAACCCTCACTCTCACCCTTTAAAATGGGAACAAACTGATCAAAAAACCCAGCCTAACACCTCAATATAACCCAAAGAAATTGGTTAGGGAAAAGACCAAAATGCCCTTAAAATTTCCGGACGGATTTTCCTGTCAACAGCCCAACTTCCAAAGGGCCTATCTCACTCATACGAACTTGGAATCGAGCAAACTTGGTGGTGTTGGAAAGATCATTCCACGAGCTTCGCACTGGAACTACTCCTAACTCAGCCTGGGCTAGGAGTTATGACTGCTCAAAGTTGGCCAAAAACTCACCTATTTCCACACTTAGCCAAATTTTCCAGATTTTTCTTTTTGAAAATTCCTTCCAAAAATGATTAATTCCAATTCTAAGCCTCTTCAAAGCTATTTCAAATTGCCGGATGTTACAATAGTGGTAATCTGGTAGTAGCTAAAGGATTCAGAATTCATGATACAACCAACATAGTAGCTAAAGCTAGAGCTATAAGGGAGAATATGACTCTTTAGGAGACTGAGAAGAGATGTTTTGCAGGAGTAAACATTCCCTTAGAAAAGGAAATATTCTTGAGAATTTTTACTAATTTAGTTTTATAGGTGATTTTAGATTAACCACTTTCAAGAAATTTATAACGCAGAAAAGAAGATACTCAATCTAGCCAAATATTATACACCATACATAACGAGGCATCTACACGATTAACAGAGCAAATAGAATTATGTGTATTATAGTCCATGATCCATTACTGATTACATGTAAGTTCAATCTGCTAAGGTAAAATTTTCTATTATGATAAGCTAAAGGTTGAAGTAAATTCAATAGATTTGTGTTCTTACACCTGGTGAGAACTTGGAGTGTCCATTAGTACCAAATCAAACTTTAGTTTCAGTTAAAATTCACCATCAACAAGGCAGATCTGCAGAAACCTACAAAAGGATGCAACATAATTTTTCTCCGAGTTCATTGTCGTAGAATCATCCAAATTAAGGCTTAAATGATGGTATTAATCCTGAGTGGGGTTCAATCCATTGAGAATTTGTAAGGAGATAAAACTGCAATGAGATAGAGCTGAAACATAGACCCTTAATTTTGGTCATAGTATTTGTGGATAGTGGATCTGCACATTTTAACAACTTGAGTTAACCTTCGGGGCAATAGTAGAACTTGTTTTACATGACAAGTTACATTTACAGCAAGATTTGGACTTACTAGTAGTAGATATAATTGAGGGATTCACAACTCCCATGATGATTAGTTTCGTAGATGAACAAGGTAGAGTAATGAGCTGAATGACTAAGCTTAAAGTTTCGATTGGTTCAATGGAGTGAAGACGAGATCGATTCCATCACTGTGTCATCACCTGAAAACCATAAAAGTAAAAGCATTAAACTTTTTTACCATTGGAGGGTAAGAATTAAATATCTCACTTTGATTATAGTTAGAATTAAAGATATCACCTTGATTGTAGCTTGAATCACAGCAATGGAAGTGTATGATGAATAGGATTTTAAAGGAGCGTATAAGGAAGGAGCTGGAAGCTTCCGACTGTTTGTGTTCTCACTTTTCTAAATACTTTATGTTTTTATTATTCCATTGGATATTTTGTACCCTTTGCTTATGATTCTGTTTCTGGACCTGGTCACTTTTGGGCTCGGTTATTTGTAAATATTCTTTTTTTTTTATGAATAAATGGGTATCGCCCGATTAAAATATGACTTATTTTTTTTTTAAAGTTAGTCAATTTAAATAGGATCTTTAATGAATATGTACTTTCTTTATCAGAAGGTGAGATACCATCCACATTAATTAGGGTAACGTCGCTTAGTTATGTTTTTAATTTTTAATTACCTTTCTTGATTTAAACACCATATATGGTTTAAGGATTTGTTGATGGTTGAAATCCTCCTTGTCAGAAATTAAGCGAATAGTTGGCCTAAATTGTGAACCTAGCATACACATTTATGTCAAAGTGATTTTGACTAGCATAAAAATATGACAATTTCAGAAAGTTCATGTTTTATTTTAGATTTTAAGGCTAGTGTGTTGTAACACCTCGAATATTTCTAAGTTAAGCCCCAAACCATTCTTGAATTGCGTATAAGGTCGTACTGAGTGGCTCTTAGTTTTTATTAAGTGTTAAGGAAAATTCTTTAGTGTGAGAATGATTTTGGATATCAATTAAGGTCACTAGAATCTCCTAGCACAAATATGAGTTGAAAGTTTCCTTATCGATTAAGTTTTGACATAAGATTCTACTTAGGTCAACTTAAAACGATCATATCTCTTAGAATATAAAGAGTGAAGTGGCCCATAACCTATCAAATTAAAGGTATTTGAATCCTATTTCCAACGCCACCAATTTCGCGTCAATCCAAGTTTTGAGTAAAAAGTTATGACTATTTTAGTAATCTTCTACAGTGTAGTGACAAATTAGCCGACGAGAAAACATTAAAAAGGGTCATTTTTGTCTTTTTACCTCTAAGAAAACCCTAAACGAATTTTGTTGACTAATTTAGGACTCAAAACAATCAAATTTTCATCTCTTAATCCATCATTATCTTCTCTCTCAAGCCCTAAGCCAAAACTCTAAGGAAAAATCAAAGTAGAAGACTTCATTAAAAAAAAATCGATCTTTTTCAAGATTCTTCTTCTAGATAAGTTTTTGTCCAAGAATTTCATTCTTTCCAACTCAAATTCCTCCATACAATTATGAATCACTAATGAAAATCATAATTCTTGGTCGTAGAGATTTCAAGAAACTAATTCAAAAATCTCAAGAAAGGTTTTCTTGATTGTTCTCCTTCAAGCTAGAGTTTCAAGGCTTCTAATTAAGTTCTTATTCAAGATTCTTCAAGCACATTGTTCTTTCAGGTATGTAAGCTATCATAGTTTTGGAATAGTTCGTCCTCACGCCCTACATCTACTTTCAAATCAGTCAAAGAGTATTCTAGGATTCTATCCCTAGATTTGAGTATTCTTGAGATGAGTTAATTTTGAGTTCTTCAGTTCTTGAATCTTTTTGAAATTCTATTCCTAATTATTGAATTGCTATATGTTTTGCATTAAGATTCTTGAGTTGATTCGTTCATGTCTATATTTCAGCATGAACCGTATGAATTGAGTATTTTGAGATTAGTAGGATCGTTGAGTTATGAGTTCTGAGTTCCTGAGTCATTGAGTTCTTGAGTCTTGAGTTCTGAGTACCGATTCCATATTGCTACTAAGATCCTGAGTTGAGTCATTCATGTCCATAATTCCACATGAACACTGTGAATTGAGTCATAAATTTTGAGAAGCTTTTTTAAAGCCAACACTTGAATTCTTAAATTGAGTTTTGAGAAAGTAAAGATGAATTTTGAGAAAAGAGTTTTCTAAAACATGATTAGTATGAAAATCGAGTATGCCATCAATGTATGAGCATTATGGTTATGGTATCTATATATACCGTCAATATTTATGCAGTATGACTTTCCGAGTCATCAATGATCATATCAAAATATGATTTTGAAATGTTTTTGAGAAGAGTTTTCAAGTATGACTATAAGGGGACTATTTATTCCTAGAGGCATCAATTTTTACATTGATAAAAGAGAAACTGAGATTTCTAAATGAGTTATGAGTTTAAAAGATATTTCGAGAATAGTTACCTCTTTTAAGAGGGTAGTTTGAGCAATTATTTCAAACTAGAGGAAGAGTTATGTTTTTAAAACATATGAGCTTGAGTATATATTATTGGGAGTAGTATTGAACACCAATATGGGGGAGAGCTCAGACAACTCACAGCCCCCATAAACCATGTATGTCAACATGGGTAAAGGGTCATACTTTTTATATGATTTCTTATTGCTTTTAAGCATAGATTAGTGGATCCACTTAGTTGAGGATGTCCTATACTCCGGCAAGGTATAGGATAGATTTGGCAGTGTGGGCGAGATGCTGCATCATCACATTGCTCATAGTGATGGTTGGCGGTTAGAGAATCTCCCAAATAAGAGTAATGAGTTATTATTGTATTGTTATATACATTTGAGTTATTATCTACAGTTCTAAACGTTTCATGTATATAGCATCTTTTATTGTTGCTTTCATTTTGAGTTGAGTATCTTGATTTTGAGTTGAGTTGAGTATCTTGAGTTGAGTTGAGTATCCTTGAGTCGAGTTGAGTATTCTTGAGACATATTGAGTTGAGACGAGGTAAGTATGTCTTCCCTTTTATTAGATCGAGCTTACACTTATGTTGCAGAGTTCCCCTTACATGCTCGTACATTCCATGTACTGACGTCATTTGGCTTGCATCGTTTCATGATGCAGATACAGGTATTCAAGATCATCAACATGTGTTACGTTGAGGTCATGTGGTATTCCAACCAGCTGTGGTGAGCCTTCTTGTATTCTGAAGGACTTCACCTTTACCTTACAGTTAGTAGTTTAGAGATGTCGTGGGTCTTGTCCTAATTTCTTTCTTTTGAGTTGTTTTATAAACAGAGTATATCTATTGAGTATTGTTCAAACTTTTAAAAGTTGAGTATTTGAGTTTAATGAGATTTGATTCAGTACTAAGCTTTTGTATGCTTGAGTTAGTCTTCCGCTTGTAGTCAGCCAAGATGATGGGTTTGCTTGGGGACCAACAATGGTTCTCGAGTGTCGTCCACGTCGAGAGTGTAGACTCGAGTTGTGACATGTGTAAGGAAAACCTAATACACAACAGGATCTTAAATACATTAAAATTACATAGATTGGTATTACATAACAAAACTGGTCTTTTTACCGCCTTGCCTTGCCATAACTTACATTACCACATTCGTCAATGATGAAAAATGTGTAAAATATGTTATAACCCTAATAGAAGGATGAAGAACCAATTTGTAGAGGTTAATTGAGAATTAATCTGCTACGCCAATCAAATAATCGGTGTACGAATGAGATGTATTCTTTATTAAATATTATTTATCGGCTTTACATTAATTGGGCCACAAATAAAATAATGAGTTACATTCTCCCAAATGGCTCAATGACCACATGATTATAATAAAATAGTTTCTGGATACGTGCGTTGAATGTGTGTCCCATGTAATTTTTGTTAGAAGATTAAATTCTATAAAAATATGTGTGGTTTGAACTTTGGTGAGTATTGGTTAGCAAACTTCCAATGAATTCACAAATGACTAATTTAAGTCCAAATAATAAACTTACAACAATAAAAAATATCTAAGCTTAATATAGAGAAACATATAAAGTAAAAAGAAAAAATAACATAAATATCAGTTTAAAGAATTTAATAATAACAATATAGATGAAAAAAAGAAATATACAAAATCAGTACATAAATTTTTGAGTTGTTGTTGATATTTCTCCAACAACCAATCAAAATCGTAGAGTCTTCTTCATCAATTCAAACTAAAGCATGAATCAAATAATGCATACAACAATGATATGCGCTTCACTACTATAACTATTGAATTAAAAGGATGACCTTGGATAAGGTCTCATGAAGCAAAAAAAGATGAACTATATAGATAAAAATGGAGGAATGCCAAAAGCTATCTTAAAGTTTTAAATAAAATAGTTAAAGGTTATGAATATGAAAAATATGAGAGTTATAAATATTAAGAATAGTAATTAAATAAATAATAGATATGAGTTATGAAAATGAATATTTAATGCAAAGAAAGGAGAAAATTAATAAATAAATAAATAGAGAACAAGAAAATTAATACAAATAATATAAGTGTTTAAACCTGCAAAAAAACAACCAATCTAAAATCAATAATTCAATTAGAAATTATGCCAAAAAAAAAGAGAGTAAGAATGTGACACCAAAAACTAATATGAAAACGGGAAGAAGTAGAAGAGATGTAACTGCATTATTAATTTATTATAGTGATTATTACCAATATTTGTCATGAAATAGCTTTTTACATTGTCATAAATGAATAATTTAGATTTTAGATTTTGTTAAAATATAATTTATTTCTTGTTTTAATGGTATTATTGTAGTTACTCAACTTTATAGGGTTATTTTGGTATTTTAACTTTTAACATTTTTTGTTCCCACTTTTAGTAATACTAGTTTTTTGACACGTGTGTTGCACGTGATTACCAATTCCAAAATATATGTTATAGTAAATACTATTGTTTATTTAAGCAAAGATTTGAATAATAAACTTACTACAAAATAATATTGCATATTATTTTGTGAATGTTCAATGTGGATCATTATATATATATATATATATATATATCTTATTCACACGAACCTATGAAGATGGTCAATGAAAATTATTATTAGTTAAATGTAATAATGTTTACATTTATTTTAATTTGACGAGGTTCAATCATGCAAGGACTCATTTTACTGACTACGCTTTACTAGGTGATGATATCCTAATCACCGACGTAAAAGTGGCAGAGCAGTACAGACAATTACTGGATCAGCTCGGTGTTACCATTTCAGAATCAAAATCGATTATAAGTATTATCTCACTAATATTACCTTGTAGACAATATTTGTTGTGTATATAAAAATTAAACCAATACAAACTTCAACTGGTGTTATTACAAGTCATATGAACTTTTCTTCGTCTAAAATACTGAAATATTAACAAACAGTAAATAAGTAAAAAGGGAAATGTTATATAGTATTAACTATTTTGAAGAAAATTTTCTGACCATTGAAATCACGTAAGTAGCATTGATAAAAAAAAGTCATTCTTTTGTCTTTCGCATAAAAAAAACCAAATCGTGACAATTCTCTATATTTTTAAAAAAGATATTCAGAAGCATATATATATTTAAAAAAATTTATGATATCATCAAAATTATTTATACTACATCATGTTATCTTCATATATTGGAACATTACATACTAATGTATATATTAAAAAAAAATTATGATATCATCAAAATTATTTTCCTAAAGTACTTGAGGTTATAAAATATACCCTCTTAGGATAGAACGATTTACTTCATCAGAATAGTGATACTTGATATTCCGCTAAGCTTTTAACTCACTCAATGAAAATAAATCACACAAATTTTAAAATACAAGAAGAAGATGAGTAGAAGATTAAAAACAATTGTGGTTGAAAAATTAGAGGAAGCCCCTCTATTTATAGTCGGCAAAGGGTAGTGTGAACAAATGCTTTTGTGTCTTATCTGAAAATTCATGACCTTTCTGAGAAATCACAACCCTTTGAAAAAGTCACAACTTACTGAAAAAGACACAATTCTTTATAAAAGTCACAACTCATCGAAAAATCACAACCCTTTGAGAAAAGTCACAACTTATCGAAAAAGTCACAACTCATATGAACAAATGTTTTTGTGTATTATATTAAAAGTCATGACCTTTCCGAGAAATCACAACCCTTTGGAAAAGTCACAACTTATTGAAAAAGTCACAACTCTTTGGAAAAGTCACAACCCATCGAAAAATCACAACCCTTTGAGAAAAGTCACAACTTATCGGAAAAGTCACAACTCATCAAAAAATTCACAACCTAAGTTAGGGATATTATAGTAATTTAACATTCAAACTATGAGTTCATGCTTTTAAGGTAATATAGATATAGATTAGTATCTGGACACGTGCTTTGCACGTATATTCCATGTTAATATTTGTTCAAACTTTTTCATTGAGACGAAGGGAGTATATAATAGTTAAATATATTGGTTTTAAAAAATGCAAGCTTATTCTTACTAAAATACAGAAATTAAAACACATATCAATTCTCTCTTTACATATAAAGTAGAAACAACTACTAAAAGTATAACAAGAATATTTGAATGCTAAAATTAAAATATTACATGTCGGAATAATAATATATGTGTCTAAACTTTCATATATAATGATACATAAACAATGTGGATTACAATAAATTTGTATTGAACTTTGTTTAGTGAAGTTGATGTTACTGGCTAATCGAATTCTAGATGCCAATAGCTCTAGGTACTTCTCATCCTCTCAAATCGTTGCTTTATCTTCAAGAACAAAAAAGAAGATGAAATTATTTAATAAATTAAATTATGCAAGAGCCTATAAAAATGGTGAGTAAGAATTCAAGAATCCTTTCTTGTCTTTTTATAGCTATTTTTCAATTTGCATTCCTTGAACATTTTCTTTCATTAGTCTACATTTAATTATTCAATGCAACTCTTCCTATTCTCCAAACTATTTATTTCTCCTAATTAATTAGTCTACATTTAATTATTCAATGCAACTATTCCTATTCTCCAAACTATTTAGCAATGAATAGCGCACACTTAAATTTGATTAATGGGTAAATCATTAAGGGCTACATTTAAATTGGACTTTTGAATATATGCATATTCACAAATCTCATGTAAATTTAAATATAATTACTACTATTTCAATTAGATTAGGTATTTTATTTTAATTAAATATAAGAGAAAAATTGTAATCTAACTTTAAACATTCGTTTTATTTCTCTGCATTTTTATTCAAGTCGATATATTCACCTCAGACTAATATTCTACATTGAACAGAAACAACACAAAACAATATATACAAAGATACATATTCCAAGCCATAATAAATGTCATTAATAATTATCTTTTTGTTGGAATATGAATGCCAAGGAGTGCTCTCTCTTTTTTGTGTGTGGATAATTTAGTGAATTTACATTTATGTATATTAATTTTGAAGAGATAATACATTATTATTATTATTATTTAATTATATTAGATGTTGTATTTATTACATTTTGATTAAGTATAATGGTAAATTTGTAATCTAACTTTGAAGATATGTGTTTCCCACTTTTAGTAATATATGATATATGATATATGCTATGACAATATATAAATAAATATAATATAATAATAATGAAATAAATATTAGTTGTGCATATAATAAATCTCTTTTATGATGTTTATCATACATACCACAATATGACTGTAACACCCCCGAAGTTGGAAGTCGAAAGGAAAAGGAAACTATAGATTTTTGGCACTGAAGTAGGTTCTATGAGTCCAACCTACGAATTTCAAGTTTCTGAAGGGAGTCATACACTTGGAGATAAGTTTTTGAAATTTCAAGTTTCTGAAGTTTGACATACGAATGAACAAGACAAATCGTAGGAAGGTTGACGAGTCGTAGGTGTGTTCCGTAAGAAGGTTTCAGACGTAGTGACATTTTAAACATAAACTTGGATTTTTACGGATGGTTTCTATAGACAATAAGAATTTAATCGGACCGTAGAAAGGTCTCGTAGAAAGTAAGGTGAATTTTGCAATTTTGAAGTTGGTTCTATGGTTGACCAATACAGACAGTAGGAAGTTCTACAGATCATAGGTTCAAACAATAGGAACCCTATGACCGTTATTTTTAAGGGTATTTGATCTTTTTATATGCATTAAATGCCTATACTATGTCATTTTACCCCTATTTCTAAGTCATATAACTACCCTTCTACCCCTAAAACTACCCCAACTCTCTTATTCCCTCAAATTCCCAATTCACATCCACATTCATCTTCCTCAGATCTCTCTCAAGGAAAAAGAAGCTAGGGTTTCCAAATCAAGTCTTATTTTTCACTATTTATTTTGGCCTTTGATCCTTCAAAGTATGTAGGGTTTCATCACTGAGTTCCATTCGTCCATTGAGCCCAAAGGTTTCTCAATTCTCCAATTTCATTTTCATCAATTTGATTAGGTTTTCATTCAATTCCCCATGAGTTCTAATTGTGTTGATTCAATTATTTGATTTTGATCTTATTATGATGGTTTTGATTTAATTACATGCTTTCCAATTGATATCACATGAACCCATACATTGATCATGATTTTTGACTATGAACTTTCAAAGACATGAATTTATAAGAAACTGAATCTATAAATAATGTTTTAATGAAGGTTATGCATGATTATGAAAAGAAAGGTTTAATGATCTATGTTGCTTTAAGATAAGCATCTATGAAATTGTGAAATGATTTTGTCACATATTAAGGAATCATGATTGGTGAAAGGCTTTCTCACACATGCTTGATTCAAGATTTAATGAGCTACTCTGTGATACCTGAGTCTTTTGCTCATAAGGAGGAATGAAGGAAGGAAACCATGAGGGCATGTTTTAATACGCAAGAACAGGGAGAGCAGAAAGAAAGAAGAAGGAATAGAAAGAGAATTGTGTCGTCGCTTTTTGTAGTGCACCTCCTTGGAGGAATTGTAAACTATTTGTGTGAAGGAATTGGAAAAAACTTGTATGAAAAGATAAATCTAATTCCCATGTTCTAGTTCTGCTACATCACCAAGTCTAGGATCCTCTTTTTATATCTAAATATAAAAGATAAGATTGTTGCTTTTATTATACATTAGATGCCCTTTTCCTTATACTTGTAATCGTAATAAATTTACATGGGACACACGTGCAACACACATATCCAGAAACTAGTATAACTAAAATATTGAAGCTAAGCAAAATAATATACAAGGCAGTACCATTAGGGATTCATCAAAAACACTGTCCACACAAGAATTGGGCATGTCTAACCATCTCTTAAAGATGATAGGGTAGTACAAAGGATTTGTGGCAAGCTTCCTCATAACTCCCGCAGTTATGGCAATTGCTATTCCAAAAGGTACTCACATAACAATTATTAATAGTATATTAACCCCAAGCTAGTAGTATAAATAGAGGGAAACCATTTGTAAAATAATTAAGCAAGAATCAAGCAATCTTCACAAAAGCCTCATATTCTACTCCTACTCCCGCCTTCCTCTAGGACCCATTTCGGCTTTTGTTTTCATCAACATTAAATGTACCCCATAGTTTCTGACCATGTACTAATGAGGATTGAGGCGTCTTACTCTGATTGGCGTTTGAGAAAAAATATGGTTGCTTGCGCTGGTGTTTGTAGGAGTTTGAGAGAAATAATGAAAGAAATTGTCAAAGCACCTGAAATTTTTGGAAAATTGATGTTCTTGTCATCTTGAAGCAGGTTTGACTCTAGATTATTATGTCTTTGCATTCTTGTTGTTTTTCTATGTGTTAGTTTGACTGAAGGTAGTTATCGACAATCAATAGTGGAAGATATAAACATCAACTATATGGTTCATCCCCAATGCAGATAACTACCTTCAGTCAAACTAACACATAGCAAAACAACAAGAATGCAAAGGCACAAAAATCAAGAGTCGAACCTTCTTCAAGGAGATGGGAATATCATAAATTTTTCATAAATTTTAGGTGCTTTGACAATTTCTTTCATTATTTCTTTCCAACTCCTACAAACACTAGCACAAGCAACCACATTATTTCTCAGACGCCAATCAGATTCACACGCCTCAATCCTCATTAGTACATGGTTAGCAACTATGAGGTACATTGAATGTTGATGAAAACAAAAAGCTGAAATGGGTCCTAAAGGAAGGCAAGAGTAGGAGTAGAATATGAGGCCTTTGTGAAGATTGCTTGATTTATGATTAATTGTTTTACAAATGGTTGCCCTCTATTTATACTACTAACTTAGGGTTAATATATTATTGATAATTGTTATGTGAGTACTTTTTGGATGAGTTTTGGGGAAGCTTGCCACAAATCCTCTATACTTCCCTATCATCTTTAAGAGATGGTTAGACATGATCAATTCTTGTGTGGAAAGTGTTTTTGGTAAATCTCTAATGGTACTACCTTGTATATTATTTTTCTTAGCTTCATTCTTTTAGTTATACTAGTTTCTGGACACATGTGTTCCATGTAAATTTTATTACGATCACAAGTCTAAAAAAAGCATATAATGAGTAATAAAAGAAACAATCATATCATATATATTTATATATAAAAAGGGGATCCTAAACCCGGTGACGTGACCCAACCAGAACACATGGAAATATATTTATCTTTTCATACAAGTTTTTGCTAATTTCTTCGCACAATTTTTTACAATTCCTCCAAGGAGGTGTGATACAAAAAGCGACACCACAAGTCTCTTTCTGTTCTCCCCGTTCTTGCGTATTAAAATATCCCCTCTCTATTTCCTTCCTTCATTCCTCCTTAGGAGCAAATGACTCAAGTATGCTTAAAATATGATAGAGTAGCTCATTAAATCTTGAATCAAGCATGTGTGAGAAAACCTTCACCAATAATGATTCCTTAATATGTGAAAAAATCATTTCACAATTTCATAGATGCTTATCTTAAAACAACCTAGATCATAAAACCTTTCTTTTCATAATCATGCATAACCTTCATGAAAACATCATTTATAGATTCATAGTTTCTTCATAAATTCATGTCTTTGAAAGTTCATAGTAAAAAAATATGATCAATGTATGGTTCATGTGATATCAATTGAAAATCATGTAATTGAATCAAAACCATCATAATAAGATCAAAATCAAACAATTGAATCAACACAATTAGAACTCATGAGGTATTCAATGAAAACCTAATCAAATTGATGAAAATGAATTTGGAGAATTGAGAAAACTTTGAGGCTTAATGGGTGAATGGAACCCATTGATGAAACCCTAGCTTCTTCTTCCTTGAATTTGAGAGAGAGAGAGAGTTGAGGAAGATGAATGTGGATTTGAATTGGGAATTTGAGTGAATGAGAGAGTTGGGGTAGTTTTAGGGGTAGAAGGGTAGTTATAGGACTTAGAAATAGGGGTAAAACGACATAGTATAGGCATTTAATGCATAGGAAAAGACGTAAATACCCTTTAAAATAATTGTCGGAGGTTCCTACTATTTGGACCTACGGTCCGTAGAACTTCCTATGGTCTGTATTGGTCAACCATAGAACTAACTTCAAAAACCCAAAATTCACCTTACTTTCCACAAGACCTTTCTACGGTCCGTCTAAATTCCCAAGGTCTATAGAACTCATTGGTAAAAACCCAACATGCCTCTATTTGCTTGAAATAATGAAGAGCTTTTCAACCAAAGAAAGTGAGCGAAATGACTAATTTTTTATTATTTCAAACTCCATTGAAAGAAATTTTAAAATATAGTACCGAACCTTGCTTTCGAGGTTGCCTACATATCCTTGGCTAGAAGGAAATTAGGTCAATGTAGTTCGTGAAAATTTGATAGCCGAAACTATCGAACATAGTGGTCAAAAAGTTGCTTGTTGTTGTTTGTCACCATCTGCCATCTATAATTATAATATAATAAAAGACCTAGAGAACCATGCTTCACTACATTCAAGGAGTTACAAGATCCCTACTTGATGTGTCTTCTTAGTGTTGTGTGTTTATCTTTGACTTTCTTTGTGTGTCATTCTTAAGATTGATCGTGATGATCTCTTGGCATATTTAGGATCATTCTCAAGTGCATGTATTTGAATTGAGTTGGAGATAGAAACCAAAAACTTAATGTTACAAAATGAAAACTCCGAACAGGTTGTGCTTTTTCTAGGAAAAGAAATGATATGAGAATCACAAACTAGGACATATAACCCTAGGAAGAAAAGGGAGAATGAGGCATATTGCCCTGAGAGTTTCAAATGGGAAGTATTTTCCTTGTCTATTGACATAAGATAGGAGCGTATTACCCAAAGTATGAATATGGTGCGTATTGCACGTGAATGAAAGACTGGTGTGTATTTCCCAAGATAAGCAAAGGAATAAAGGACTGGTATGTATTACACATGAATGAAATACTAGTGTGTATTGCACATGATTTTTCCAACTAGGAGATGTTTTCCTAATGAGGGAATGAGACTGGACGTATTACTCGAAGTTTTCGAATTGAGAGGCAAAAAAATACAAATAGCATGTGATGAAACACCAAAAAATGTGAAGACTTTTGAGAATTGTGATGTTTCATCTTTCTGACTTGTAATACTACATTTTCTTTATCCCATTGTTGAGCAAAAGAAAGAGAAAATTGTTATTTCAAAAGTGATAGTTGGTTTGCGGCACTGATGTTCTGATGACTTGACCATATTTTCGACCAATTTCTCAAATTCTAACTCAAACCTTGGCTAAACCAATTTTATAAAGCCTCCTCTTTGTCAATCAGATACCTTAATGTTCTTGGTGCTACTAAATGTCATGGTGCAATTGATTTCCTGGAGAACGAATATCCCTTTTGAAAATTTTCTTATGACTTAAGAGGCTTTATCGTATTCCTTCACACAATTTTTTTTGGAAAAGATCCCAGGCGTCTTTAGTTCTTGATCAATGCCATATTGACTTATGTACTCAATTTTTCCTTTTGGGGAAACTGTCGTGAGCTTTGCAACCTTTTTGCTTTTCTTTGAAACAAAATTATATCGAAAGGGACTAAAAATGTAAGATTTGAGAATAGTAAGAGATTGAAGTAAGATAGACTTATACTAAACAAAGGGTTTTCCTTTTGACGGAAAAGACAAAGAGAACTTATCTAGAGGCATATGTCGACTTTGAATGAACCATGACATGCATTTTGTATTTGACTTTTGAACCATTATGAATCTGAAACTAATTTACGTATCCCAGAAGCACTACATGTAGAAGGGTTGACAAGAGGTACTCTTTCCAGGTTCCCTCCAATTAACCATTTTCATGTTGTTCTCTCTCATTATCTTGGGTGCTCGTGAGATTTTTCAACGATAAGATCCTCTCTCTTGTCTCCTTATGGTGCCTGCAAAGGTTTTCACCGACAAGACTCTTTTTTTCTCTTTTTGTCTTATGGTGTCAACAAGGGTTTTCACTTATAAGTCTCTTTTTCTCTTGATGATCAATTGTCTACCCAAAACATATTGAATCTGGTTTTCTTAAAGAGTTAATTAGAAAGTTAGTTGCCAAATAGAACCGTAAACTGAACTACAATTTTGGAACTATTGTAACCAAATTTAAAAAATACCCTAGCTCTTATGAATAATAGAATATTAATTTTTTTGATGGTATGACCGAACTCAAAAGGGTTGCCTATGTATCCTTTCAGAATCAGGACAAACGTAGTTCAAACTTTTAATGAGAAGATATTTTATTTGATTAATTGATTTTTTTTATTTCTTTGGAACGTGGGGTCTTCATCTTCCCAACCATAAAATGCCAATCGTCGTTTGTCACTGTATCTTAAAACACATTAGATGTAGTATCTTTTGATTACGTTTGCATTAACAATTATGCCTGTGTTTTTCCCTCCTCATCAGTAAGGTGCAATGTTCCTTTGGACAACACGTCCTTGTTAAGATATGCACCTTGTCAATTTGGAGCAAACTTTCCCTTGGCTTCTTTATGGTACGGAAGAATGCATTTTAAGACAAGTTGGACTACTTCAAATTGTCTTGGGTGCACCCTTTTATTGTATACACGAGCTATACTTTGTTGATAAAGCTAGCCAAAACAAATGTCCACCAATCTTTTTTCATCTATTAATGTCAGCTAATCTGATCGAGTTTTGACCCATTCAGTATCCTCAATTTTAGATTCCACAATAATTTGGAGAGATTGAATTTCAACTTCTGTTGGTGTTACCGTCTTGGTTTATACACCAGCAAGAAAGGGGTTGCACCAATCAAAGTATGTGTTGTCGTACGATATCCCAAAAGTGTGAAAGGTAACTTTTCATGCCATTTTTTGGTGCCTTGAATTATCTTTATGAGGATCATTTTGATGTTTTTGTTAGCATCTTCCACAACTCCATTGGCTTTTGGTTGGTATGGAGTAGAATTGTGATGCACAATTTTGAATTGGTATTCAAATTTGTGGTGTTGTATGTGATGGTAGTTCTTGGGATACCAAAATTGCAAATGATGTTAGAATGGAAAAAATTATGACGGCCTTCTTAGTGACTACTGTAAAAGTGACTGCCTTCACACATTTGGTGAATTAATTAATTACGACCAAAGTGAATCGATGTCCTTTTGAAGCTTCTGTCTCAATTTGTCGATGACATCCACTCCCCATGCAGAGAAGGGAAAGGAGTGGGCATAGGGTGCAAATCTCAAGGAGGTGAATGAATTAAATTACCTTGACACTGATTATCTTTGTTCACAAAGCGAAACCAATCCCATTCCATCGTAACCCAGTAGTACCCTACTTGAAGTAACTTATATATCATGGACATATCCATACATGTCTGATCCACATATCTCAGCATGTACTTCATTCATGATTTTCTCGTCTACTTTAGCATCCACACATCTCAGCAAATTTAAATTTAGGGTTTGTTTATATTAAATTTCCTGCTAAAAAAGAAACCACTAGCCAGGCGCCTAATAGTTTTCTAGCTTCCATTAGCATGTTCTAGATATTTTTCTATCTACAAGAAAGTGTTTGATGTGTAGGTACCATTTCTCACCATTTGGTTCTAGTTCAATTGTGTTAGAATAGAAGTATTGATCACGAACTTGAATTTCCAACGGAGTGATGCAAGTGTTGCCAAGATATGGAAGCATTGAGGCCAAAGTGGCCAAGGCATTAGTCAATTCATTTTGAAATCAAGGGATATATCTAGAGTCGATGAACTTAAACCTTTTGTTGAAGTCTTCTACACATAGTTTGTATGGAAGAAGCTTGAGGTCTCTAGTTTTTCATTCGCCTTGAGCTTGCCGAATAAGCAATTCAAAATCTCCCAACACAATCAATTCTTGTATTTTCAAATCTATTTTCATATTTATACCCATTATTCATGCTTTTACTCTGTGTTATTTGTATAGAGGAAACAAAGTCGAGCTGTTGCAGGGTAATGCTGCCTTATGGGCAATATGAGAATTACCCCAATTCCTATGCCTTTTGTAGTGACTACTCCATCAAAGCATAAGTTCCAGGCCTGACTTTTGTGAACACCTAATTCTTGACGTATTTAATTATATTTGTTTTTGTATTTTTTTTTTTTGGTAATGTTGTTTTTTTATTGTCTTTCTATGAAAAAAATTCAATTGGCCCAAAGGGCTCAATTTTGATTGAATTGGGCTAATTTGAATCCAATTCTAATCACCCAATCAAATTTAAATCTAGTCCAATAACTATGACTCAAATTTTAATCTCCACCATTCATAATTTTTTTGATCTAATGACTCTCGTTTGACCCTATCATAATACAAAAGACCTCAAAAATCAGATTTTGGTCCTATTATTTTTAAATTTTTTCCTATCTCACCTTTATTTCCAACCACTATTGCTATTGGCCGCCGCTGTCGGCCACCACCACAGTCGCATACAAATTACTTTAAATTTTCACCTCTTCTTCATTCCACCCTCCTCTACACAAATCCATGAACCATTTATTCTTAATCCTAGCCAAACTTCATAGATTTAAGAAAAATTGAATACTAACCATCACTTTGTTTTTAGATTTATGGAGTTCCAGTCATTCCATTCTGTACCCCTAACATAAATGTGTAGAGTTCTTAAATGACTATCTTTTGATATAAGTTTCATGTCAAAACTTCATCGAATAATTTTACGGGGAGTTTTTTTAGCGACCTCCATTCACCCCCAAAGTCTATATCAATCTTCTTATCGTCTCATTCCCTATCCAAATCCGTCACTATCACAATCTTTTAAATCAGTTTGTTTGAACTTCTTTTAAATTTGTTTTTACCTTTTATTTATTTTATATTGTTTGATCTTCAAAATATATTAGATGTTTGAATTTTGTGTTAGTGAGCTGATTTACATTTTAATCTTGAGTCTTAATTATTAGTTTTAAATGGGTTCTACATAATACGCCTATTTTTTAATATTTAGATGTTCCGTTTACCTTTTATTCAATTAGTGAATAAAATGAAACGGGACTATGTAAAGGGCAATGCACTCTTTTTCAATTAATCTTCTCTTGGAAGAAGAAATAAAAGAAAAAAAATTACACTGGTCATCTTGGGTGGTACATTGGCATGACAAAGGGCCTTATGCACACATCGACTCTTAAATTTTCAAGAAAAAGGTGGGTGCTTCATCTTCTCCACCTATTTGACACCCCATTCTTCTTTCATTTGACAGAGCTATCAAACCGCAAAGACAATCGATCTACTATTAGTTTACGGAATAACAACAAGGCTTCTCTCGGAGAGAATATCCACAAACATATTGAATTACTAATACCCAAGAAAAAAATAATTTCTTCAGTCTACTTGAGTAACCATGTATAGAAAAATACTTACCCCAATCTCCCTAGCCTCCTCAGTTACATAACATCCATCTTTTCTCTTATGAGCCTCAGTCCACATTTTTCCTCGATCAACACTTTTTCGTTTTGCCTTATGAAATTTTCAAATGGTAAAACGTTAGTATAATGAATTAAGAACATACTTATCTAAGAACATCATATTAAACAACCATTTTAGCTCTTCTTACCGCAAAACTCTTCATATCTCCAGGAGTTTGGTTCTGTCGAATCCATATATTGATCCCTCTTGCAAAGTTTCTACATGTTAAAGAAGAACAATATGAATAATTAAATTTAAGGAACAATTAACTTTAGGTTTCGAGTGTGTACATTGAATCGTCAAGAATACTTTATCCAAAGGCATATGGTATATTACTAAATCAGAAAGTTAAACTCATACATCCTACTAACTCAATAAAGTTGAAGAATAGGACCAAGAGGGAGTGATTAGTCAGCATCTATGTTTTTGTTTGTGAACATAGATCAGAATATATACATGAAAACAGTGCCTTCCAAGGGGAAAACCTAAGTTACTTACTTCTCTTCAACCGTCCAGAAATTCTTGTTTGCTCTTTCTTATATTATAGAGTTTTTCAGAAAATATTTTTGTACAAATTTGAATCTCATTTGTATCGCCAAATATTTTAACGACAAAAACACCATCCGGTTTTAGTTCTCCTTCAAACATCAATGGCGATGAAAATAATGCAGTTTCACTGTTTCGTGTTCCCGCTTCGATGATGTTGAGCCATATGAGTAAAATCAAAGATGGAGAGGGCATCTATGGTGTTTCATCGATTGTCGCTGGAAACAAAGTGAAAATTGTTATTCTTGTCAAGAGGACGATTGGCGGAAGCAATAATAACAATGTCGTTTCTTCAGTTGTAGATAGCAATGTAGTTGGTGTTCCTGCTCCGAAGATGCTAAGCTATTTGACTAAAATCGATGACAATGAAAATGATGAGATTTTACTATCTAGAACTAGTGAAACCTCATCGTCTTCATCGCCATCGTTTTTACTCATAGAACTCAACATCTTCGGAGCAGGACACTGATTATGTTCCTATCTACAAAGACATCGTCCTTGTTGCTCCCGTCAGTCATCCGCTGGACAGGAACAACAAATTCCACTTTGTTTCCATAAAAAATTAGTGAAACAACTACCTTATCCACCACCAATTTTACTCGTAGAACTTACCATCATCGGAGTAAGAACACCAACCAATGGAAATGCATTATTTTCATCGCCGTTAATTTTATAAGGAAAACTAGAATCAATCGGTGTTGTCATCATCAAACACTTAGAATAAAAATTCATGGGGATACAAATAAGATTCAAAACTATACAAAAATAACTTTTGAGAAGCTTCGTAATAGAAGAAACACTAAACAACAACTTCTAAGTTGTTAATCATCATAGAGTTATTCTTTAACTATAGTAATTTTTTCACCACATATGTCTCCGCCAAAAGATGATAAAGGTGTAGCAACTTAACAAATAATAATTAAAGGAAAGTTCATTTTACTCAAAGCAATCTACAAATTAAGAAATCACCTATTACTGTTAATTGAATTTCTAACCTTCATCTAAAAATCTGAAGGCTTGACAAAGTACTACTTGTTATGTTACATTATGTCATCTAAGTAAGCCCAAATTAAACTGATACTACTTGTTATGTTACGTTACAAGGATTCGTAATTTTCCTTCAATTTGCTATTTCTCTAAGCCTTCATAGATTATGCTCAGACCATCTTGTTGGTTTCATGTTTCTCTAAATTAATTGTTAATTTATATTTCCGACTTATCTTATACGGAACTTGAAACTTTCATCTTAGGTGTTTTCAGCCACAATTACTCTAGTACTATTTCCCGAGGTATATTCATAATTTAAATTTAATGAATTCTATCTTAAAGTTCTTAATATTGAATACATTATACTTCTGAAATTATGTGTTCTGCTTATTGACAAGTTGAATACTAGAAGACTATTTCTAATTTTGAGATATCTCAAAATATTTTAAATACGTATATAAACAAAATTCATTATGAATTCAGAACCTTAAGAACTTTAGTATAACAAACAAGCAAATAATGTTTATTCTCTTGCTAGATTTTGTGCTTGTGTAGTGCATGAGATAAGACTAAGAGCCTATTTATATAGGATTATATCTTGTCTTATAAGCCAAAAATATCACAACTTATGAGTAACTACTTAAAAATATTTCCTTATTTTAGTTAACGCTACAAAAATACTTAAAAGCTATTTCAGAATTCAAGGTACATTATGGTCTAACTTTATATGGGTAAAGTATTGTAGGAAGCAAATAAATGCCCTTGTTCAATGGAAAAAAGGTTCCCATATTTGGAAACACATGCTGGTGAGTGGGGGGGGGGGGGGGAGGGTTACTATAACATCACATGTGGTGGGAACCTAGAGGAGACACTTCTACTATATGGTATCATTCATGCATTTGAGGTGCAGACTATTCATCCCATCTAAGACTTTGCTGAGTTTCTAAAGGAGGAAGGGACATGGAACTATCCAACAATGGGAGAGCGTGTTCCTAAGTATGTTGTACATGTACAATTTAGCTTGCATCCTACATAGCTCTGTAATCGAGGATATGAAGCTTAGTGGACTGAACTAACAATGGTAATTTCATTGTTACATTAGTTTGGGAGCTATTAAGGTACAAAAAAGAGAAGGTTGAAGACATGGTGAGATTGTGGATAAAAGGGATTTCTTTTGAAATCCCCTTTCTTTCCCGGAGAATTTGGTTCAGAAAGATCTGTGTGGCTACTTTGGTACATAGATGGAACTCTGATTATTCTTGGAATTGTAGTTGTTGTATAATTTTGGAAGAAGATACTATGAAACATCATTTTCTGATAGGAGAATACGCTACAAGAATTTGAAGTCACTTTATTAGTGCTATTGGAATTGTGGACCCTATTCTCAACTTGAAGCAGTCCATAAGGTGGTGATTGCTAGTAGATGGCAACTATAGAGTGAAGGTAGTTTTAGATGCTACCCTTACATTATTTTATAGTTTGTTTGGAAGCGAATGAATAATATTATTCACGGAGGTTCATTTTCAGAATTTAGAGTGCTATGGGTATTAATGATACAATTTTACAATTCATTCTTGTTATATTTATAGGGAAATGTAGCAGCAACTCTTGGGTTCTTATTCTTTCAGAATTGGAACAGTACAAACCTAAATTCTCTTTTAAAATTGTTAGATGGAACCCTCCTCCTCCTAATTTATGGAAATGTAGCACTGATGGAGCATTTAAAAGAAACTATAGTCCTAGTTCAGCAGCCTTTTGAGTCTGACTCTTTAGTTATGGTGCATATTTTATAGGGAGAGTGGAAAGTGTCATAAAGTGTGGCATTGGATATTAGCATCATCAGGTGATTTTTAGATTAACCACTTGCAAAAAATTCATAGCGCAGAAAAGAAGATATTCAATCTAGCTAAATATGGTACAACATACATAAGGAGACATCTACACGATTAACAAAGCAAATAGCGGTATGTGTATCATAGTCCATGATCCATTATTAATTACATGTAAGTTCAATCTGCTAACGTAAAATTTTCTATTATGATAAGCAAAAGTTTGAAGTAAATTCAATAGATTTGTGTACTTACACCTAGTGAGAACTTGGGGTGTCCATTAGTACCAAATCTCAATTTTAGTTTCAGCTTGAAATCACCATCAACAAGGCGTATTTGCAGAAACCTACAAAAGGATGCAACATAAATTTTCTCTGAGTTCATTGTGGTAGAATCATCCAAACGAAGGCTTAAATGATGGTATTAATCCTGAATTGGGTTCAATCCATTGAGACTTTGTAGGGAGATAGAGCTGAAACATAGAGCCTTAATTTTGGTCATAACATCTGTGGATTGTGGATCTGCATATTATAAAGGCTAGAGACTTAAGCTTCAGGGAAATAGTAGAACTTGTTTTACATAACAAGTTACATTTACACCAAGATCTGGACTTATTGATAGTAGATCCAATAGAGGGATTCATGACTCCCATGATGATTAGTTTCGGAGATGAACAAGGTAGAGTGATGAGCTGAAGGACTATGCTTAAAGTTTCGATTGGTTCAAAGGAGTGAAGACGAGATCAATTCCATCACGTATCATCGCCTAAAAATCATAAAAGTATAAGCATTAAAACTCTTTTACCATTGAAGGGTAAAAATTAAAGATCTCACTTTGATTGTAACTAGAATTAAAGATCTCACCTTGATTGTAGCTTGAATCACAACAATGGAAGTGTATGATGATTAGGATTTTAGAGGAGCGTATAAGGAAGAAGCTGGAAGCTTCTGACTGTTCCTCTTCTAACTTTCCTAGTATACTTTTTGTTTTGATTATTTCCATCAGATATTTTGTACCCTTTTCTTATGCATCTATTTCTGAATTGGGTCACTTTTGGGCACAAATATTCTCTTTGTTTTTACAAATAAATGGGTCTTGCCCCATTAAAAAATGATTTCTTTTTTTTATAAAGTCAGTCAAGTAAAATAGGATCTTTAATGAATATGTACTTTCTTCATCAGAAGATGAGATACCATCCACATCAATTAGGTAATGTCTCTCAGTTAAGTTTTAAATCTTTAATTACCTTTGTTAGGTGAAAATAAGTTAGTGTTTTGAAGACTGACAATGTTGCATTGAACAGGTTGTGTCAACGTGATTTAAGTTCATCTAATGTGACTGGAATGAGAAAAATATTAAAGAGTACAAAGTCACAATCGAGTAGAATTTCGCAATCAAGTATCAGTCTTTACGAAGTAGGTAGCATAGGCAAAGAAAGAAGTATAACGACATGAATGTGGTTTCAAATCTGGAATGAAGTAGGAAGCATGATCAGATATGTAAATCAAGTTCAAGTCGAGAAAGGTTTTGAAAAATCAAAGTCTATAAATAGGGCAATATTTTCTTTGGAGAAAATTGCACACTTACATAGAGAGTTACACAGAACACTGTCAAAGAGTTTTGAGAGAGTTTTGTATTTACTTGGGAGTGATGCGAGTTTGTGAGAAATAGTATTGAAATTGTAGTTAAAAGTTATTGACTGCAATTGAGTTTTGAGTGTAGGACAAGTCTAACAAGTTGGAGCAACTTTGAAGACTTAAACCTGGGGTTTTTTGTGTTGGGTAGTAAGGGATTAGAGTTTATAATTTCTTAGATTACATAGGTCTGTAATCGTCATGTTGTTTGAAGTTGTTATAAATAATACGAAGTTGTGAACTGATTATTATTTTGCAAAATTATTTACTATAACTTTCAAACATAAGAAACAGGTAGTTAGTACGTGTTCCTTTACTGAATTAAGGAGGCTATAATTCCAACAAGTGGTATCAGAGCGAGGGTATCTTTACAAGAGTCTAATAACTTAAGATAAGATCACTATGAATTCTGCACCTCCCATTGGGCATGGTCAAGGTCAAAACATCAACATACTACCACTCTTCAATGGTCAATACTACTCATGGTGGAAAGCCAGAATGGAGGACTTTATTCAAGCTGAAGATTATGAATTATGGGTTAGAATCACTGACGGATCTCTAACTCCAACCATCAAAGACAGTGAATGAAACGATGTTCCAAAACCTAAGAAAAAATATAGAGACGATGACTACAAGATGTTAGGAAAAAACGCAAAAGCAAAATGCATTCTAATATGTGGACTTGGACTTGATGAATTTAATCGCATTTGAAGTTGTACTTCTGCAAAAAAAATATGGGACACTCTCTTAAATGCTCATGAAGGTACAATTCAAGTCAGAAAATTTAGAATTGCCAGACTTTGCTCCGAATATGAAGCATTCAAGATGAAGAATGGAGAATCACTTCAAGATATGATCACCAGATTCACCACTGTAGTGAATACGTTAATTTTCTTAGGAAAGGTATACACTACTGTGGAATAGGTTGATAAGGTACTAAGAACTCTACCTAGATCATGGGAAATTAAAGTCATTGCGATTAGAGAAGCCACGAATCTAACAAACATGACTCTGGATGAACTAGTAGGAAATCTCAAAACCTATGAGATGAATGTTGATAAAAGAAGTGAAGCAAACAAGGAGAAGAATCTAGGTCTCAAAGTAACTGAAAGTGATGAATCAGATTTAGATGATGATGAGATAGAACTAATCACTAGAAACTTTAAGAGATTCTTCAAAAAGGGAATCAATTCTGGGAAAAAGGCATCACCAAACAAGGGGAAAAACACGGAAAGAGCTCAAACTGGTGGATGCTACAAGTGTGGTAAAACTGATAATCAAATTAAGGACTGTCCTATGTGGGAAGTAGAATGGAGAAAACAAAGAGCTGAAAAAGAAAAAAAGGGAACTTGCAAACAAAAGAAAGACTAAAGAAAAGGAACACAGTATGCATTCCTCCTAGGGAACAAGTTCAAACGACTACAAAGAAGAGAATGATGACATTGCCCTAATGGCCATGGAAGAGTCAGATCGTGAAACTGATTCAGACTCTGAAGAAAAGGAGGTAAACATATCTGATCTCAAAGATAAATTAGAATCATTCTCTAAGAAAAAACTATCATATCTAATGCTAACACTTATGGACACAATACAAGAACAAATCAGAAACAAGAATGAGTTGCTTGCATCCATGACTAGTTTAAAGATTGAGTATATCGATCTCGAAAAACTCAACATTGAACTACAAGAGAACACCAAGTTATTGTTAAAGAAAAATCAGCAACTTGAATCTTGCAATCTATCTCTAAAGACTGAAAATATAAAATTAAATGTTATTGATAAAGAAAAAGCATGTGATCAACCTAAGTATGAACATGAGGTGAACAAACTCAAAAACGATTTAAGCTTAGAAAGAGAAAACTCTAGGAGGATGAATCTTGAATTAGCCAGGACTAAATATGAGCTTGAACGAGTAAAAAAATAAACAAAGTCATCCATGATAGTCACACATCTAGGAAACAATACCCGAAATGTAAGAGCTGGAATAGGTTTTGAACAACCCAAAAGTGACATTCCTTCATTTTGTAGTCTCTGTGGTAAGACTGGTCATTCCAAATTTAATTGCCAAAGAACAAGAATCTTCACCAATAAAAATCTAAAATAAAAAATTAATACACACCAAAGGAACAAGCACCTTCTAAAGAAAACATGCCTTCCCAACAGGATAAACATAGATCTTATTCACCCTTTTGATCAAAATAAAGGACCCAAGTTAATCTGGGTTCCTAAAACTAACCTCTAATCTTTTCAGCAACAAGTGAGAGAAAGCAAGAAACACTTGTGTATGTATAGCACTTGCTAAAGACACATGAATGGAGATAAAACAAAGTTTCTCTCACTCGAAGAAGGAAAAGGTGGAATGGTAGCCTTTGGTGGCGGAAAAAGGGGGCAAATCAAAGGCATTGGCAAGATAGGAAGATCTGATGAACAATCAATTCACAAGGTGTACCATGTGGAAGGAATCCCAAATGTGTGACAGAGGAAACAAGGTAATTTTTCTATCTACTGGTGTTGAAGTAATCAATCTAAAAACAAAGAAAGTTGTTCTAACAGAAAAAAAGTACAAACATGTTTACAATGTAGACACTTCAAAAATATCTGATGAGAATCTAGTATGTCTAAGTGTGTTGGATAAAGATCCTCTACTTTGGCATAAACAACTAGGTCATGCAAGCCAGGTACAACTCAATAAACTCATCTCTAAGGACTTAGTAATAGGGCTTCCTAAAACTAAGTTCAAAAAAGAAAAGATGTGTGAGGCTTGCACTCTAGGGAAACAAATAAAATCATCCTTTAACTCAAAGCAGGTGATAAGCTCAACCAGGTCCTTGGAACTAATACACATGGATCTATGTGGACCGATGAGAGTCTAAAGCAAGGGAGGGAAAAGGTATGTGTTTGTATTAGTTGATGATTATACTAGATTAACCTTGACACTCTTCCTGACATTAAAAGATGATGCATTTGAAGCATTCTACTCACTAATAAGAAAACTTCAAAAGAAATTTGACAAACAACTAATGTCAATCAGATCTAATCATGGAACCAAATTTGAAAACTCAAAATTTGCTCAATATTGTGATCTCCGTGGAGTTTACCATAATTTTTCTACTCCTAGAACCCCTCAACAAAATACTGTTGTTCAAACAAAAAACAGAACCTTACAAGAAGTGGCTAGAACCATGATGATTGCAAATAAAATCACCAATCAATTCTGAGTTGAAGATATAAATACTACCTGCTATACATCAATAAATGTATGTCCAGACAAATGTTAGGTAAAACTCCCTATGAATTACTAAAAGGAAGAAAACCCAATATCTCTCATCTAAGAGTATTTGGGTGTAAGTGTTCATCCACAACAATGGAAAAATTTATTGGGTAAATTTGATGCGCGAAGTGATGAAGGAATCTTTCTAGGGTACTCCACACATAGAAAAGCCTATAGGGTACTCAACAAAAGAACAATGTGTGTGGAAGAGAGTGTGCACGTTGTATTTGATGAAAGCAATACTATGTCTAACCAAAACTTGCAGGAAAATAAAGTACCATCCTTGTATACACTGAAGTTGTACAGGAACATGTACAAGAAATAGGTCTTTTTGACACAAATAATGAAGACAATGAAGACTCACATGATACTCATGATGTCAACACAGAAGAAACACTAGAAGATGACCAAAGGAAACTAAATAATAGTCCAAATGCAGAATAACATGATCTGGTACTAAATGACTACAAATACCAAGGATCACATCCCTTGGACAACATACTCACTGACCTCTTTTCTAGAATAACCATTAGATCAGGACTAAAAAATCATTGTGTCTTCAGTGTATTCTTGTCTATGGTGGAACCAAAAAGAATTAGCAAGGCTCTCCAAGATGCAGACTTGATCATAGCGATGGAGGAAGAACTAAACCAATTCAAAAGAAGTAGAGTCTGGCATCTTGTGCCAAAGCCTGAGAACAGAACTATCATTGTAACTAAATGGGTGTTTAGGAACAAATTAGACGAACATGGAATCATACCAAGAAATAAAGCAGGGTTCCTCAAGGGTATAATCAAGAAGAAGGCATAGATTATGATGAAACCTTTGCTCTAATAGTTAGGCTTGAAGTAATCAGATTACTCATAGCCTTTGCTGCCTACATGGAATTTACATTTTACCAAATGGATGTAAAGAGTGCTTTTATCAATGGGCTACTAAAAGAAGAAGTATTTGTAAAACAACCTCCTGGATTTGAGAACAATGATCATCCCGACTATGTCTATAAGCTTGATAAAGCTCTTTATGGGTTGAAGCAAGCTCCAAGGGCATGGTATGATAGATTGTCAAAGTTTCTCTTAAAACATGAATACATAAGAGGAAAAATCGACAATACACTCTTCATTAAAAATAAAGGAAAAGACTTGTTTATTGTATAGGTATATGTTGATGACATTGTTTTTGGAGCCATAACGAAAACATTCACAGATGAATTCTCAACTCTCATGAGGAAAGAAATCGAAATGCGCATGATCGGAGAATTGAACTACTTCTTGGGACTACAGATCAAGCAAACACCTATGGGAACATTGATCCATCAGCAGAAATACGTTAAAGAACTACTCAAAAGATTTAAAATGGAATATGCTAAACAGATAAGTACCCCGATAGCCACTGCCACTAAGTTAGACCTAGAAGGAACAGGTCGAGTTGTAGAACAAAAACTGTATAGAGGAATGATAGGTTCACTTATGTACCTTACAGCGAGCAGGCCCAATATTGTGTTCAGCGTAGGGCTATGCGCTCGATTTCAAGCCAATCCAAAGGAATCACATCTACAAGCTGTCAAAAGAATTCTACGATATCTAAAATGTACCACATAATTAGGACTTTGGTATCCAAAGGGACCAGACCCCACCTAGTGGGATTTCACTAGGTATGTTGTTGTTGTTGTTGGTATCCAAAGGGAAGCAATTTCAAACTTGTAGGTATGTTGATGCTGACTACGCTAGTTATCTAGCAGATAGAAAAAGTACTATAGGTATGGCTCTGTTTTTGGGATCCTGTTTAATCTCTCGGGATTCAAAGAAACAAAATTTGGTTGCCCTGTGTACTGTCGAAGCTGAATATGTAGCCGCTGCTTCATGTTGTGCACAACTAATATGGATCAAACAACAGTTACAAGACTTTGGTCTACAAACTGACTGTGTTCCAATTTTTTGAGACAACACAAGTGCCATCAACATCTCAAAAAATCCAGTTCAGCACAAAAGAACCAACCACATCGATATAAGACATCACTTTCTAAGGGATAATGTTGACAAATGATTGATATCTATGAATAATTTTACCACAGAAGAACAAATTGCCGATATATTCACCAAGGCATTAGCAAGGGAACACTTTGAAAGGAACAAGTTGGAATTAGGGATGATAAAAATCACCTAAGTATCTCTGTTTACTCAGTCAACTATGGTCCTCAATTACATGCTATTTCAAGTCTTAATATTCACAATGAACTGTAACTAAAGGAACTACTATTCTCATGTAATTAGAGACTCAAGGGATTAGGACTTCGAAGGCCATCATCTTTACAAATAAAGGTATGTACACTATACTTACTAAAGAGGACCAAAATACTATGACTTATGCACTCAACCTGTTCCCTCATTAAACTACTTTGTCAGAAAATATGACTTAAACTGCCAAAAATCCAATCAAAAGCTCATCAAATCAATCTCTCTCTCTCTCTTCTTTAAAAACCTTTCCACTTTCCACTATCAATTACATCTCACTCTTCTTCATCCTTCACAAAACCTCCATTCTCCATTATCACTCTTTCTTCCTAATTTCTACAATCCATTCCCAAATCATGTCATCACCGTTCAAAACCTTAACCTTGCCCTCATACCCTTCGAGAATCAAGAAAGCCCATTTTTCCCACCCGATGTAATGTGCATTGACCCTTTTGGAATAGCACACTTTGAATGTCCTCTCATAGAGCAAGCAATTCAAAAGGAAGTATGAAACCAAAGCTTGGGGCCTGATTTCAATGATAATACGACTCTTTATTGTGAAGGGGAACAAAAATAGTCGAAGGAATAGGTTTATACCCCCTATATTGATGAAGAAGATACTCCATTGGTAAAATTGATTCCTAAACGACTTCTTTCATGACTTCATCTAGCATCCGGTAAACCCATCTTTACTCTTGGTGATAAGCCTCAAGAAGATGCCACTTCTGAAGCATCAATGGTGATTCCTGTTCAAATTACTCAGTCGGTGCAACGTACACTAGATGAAATACTTCTTACTAAGTCCACCAAGAAATTACGTGTAGTGAAAAGTAAGTTTGTTCCTCCTTCAAACCCTATAGATATTATTGATGATACTATTGAACCCAAGAAGGATAGAAAAAGAAAGAGAAATGTGTCTAAGGGTAATTCAAAGGAATAGATTACTTCAGTGAGGGAATCTGGTCACAACGAAAATTATGATAGTGATATTGAAGTTAACTCTGAAAAATGTAAGGCTAGGGTACCGTCATTTAGGAAAATAAGTGTGATTCGGGGTCGGGTCATTACTGGGTTTGGGGGTGGTGATATTAGTGAATTGCTTATCCTTTTACAAGCTCAAGGGTGGACTGCCTTATTCCTTCAAGGAAATCGTAGGCGTAGGATGGGTAGGGAGGAGACCAGGGAATTGTATATTAATGCAACGGGGTCTACCTCTAGATAAGAAGAGACATGGGCTTTCTTATGGATTCTGGCTTGGTGAGGTGTTTGAATACTTTAGTGTTCCTGTAACGAATTGGCAGATTCAGACTACTAAAGATGTGTTGGGAGTAGTCGATCACACAACTATACCTACTACTAAAAGGGGGTAAAATGCACCGTTGCAACGCTTAAAGGCTTCTTTGACTGCCAAAGACAAGGAGCTAGCTGCCTTAAAATAAAATCACTCCACAGAACTGGATCAAATCTGTATCACTTATGGGATGGAACATGTGAAGTTGATTGAAGAAAACTCTAAGGTGAAAGAAGAGCTTGTTAAGACTTAAGAGGCATTGGCAAATGAAAGGTCATTTAATTATGGTCATCTAAAGAACATCTTTGATCTGTTAACCAATGGATATCCTTCCTCATCCTCTTTTGTGCCACCTCCTGCCTAAACTCTGGTCTACCTATGCATTGTCATGTGTTTTGGGTTCTTTTTCAAACTATAGTGTGCTTTCCTGGCTTTTGTGGATCATGGATTTTGTTGCTTAATTTCTTTTGTAACTAATGACTAAGTTTGGTGGTTTTTCTTTGTTATGGTTTACTGTGCTATTATTGCTTGATATGGTTGTGTAGATCCTTCTTTCAGTTTTCGTCTGATGTCAAAAGGGGAAAGATACATGATTTTGTGTGATTGTATGACTGCGTGTGTTCGAATGTTTAATGCAATACAGAGATTGAAAAATTTGCCATCGTCAAAAAGGGGGAATTTGTTAGGTGAAAATAAGTTAGTGTTTTGAAGATTGACAAAGTTGCATAGAACAGGTTGTGTCAATGTGATTTAAGTTCATCTAATGTGACTGGAATGAGGAAAACATTAAAGAGTACAAATTCGCAATCGAGTAGGATTTCACAATCAAGTAGGAGTCTTTACGAAGTAGGAAGCATAAGCAAAGAAGGAAGTATAACGACGTGAATGTGGTTTCAAATATGGAATGAAATAGGAAGCATGATCAGATATGTAAATCAAGTTCAAGTCGAGAAAGGTTTTGAAAAATTCAAAGTCAATAAATAGGGCAATATTTTCTTCGGAGAAAATTGCGCACTTACATAGAGAGTTAGACAGAACACTATCAAAGAGTTTTGAGAGAGTTTTGTATTTTACTTGGGAGTGCTGCGAAATTGTGAGAAATAGTATTGAAATCGTAGTTAAAAGTTATTGACTGCAATTGAGTTTTGAGTGTAGGACAAGTCTAACAAGTTGGAGCAACTTTGAAGACTTAAACCTGGGTGTTTTTGTCTTGGATAGTAAGGGATTAGAGTTTATAATTCCTTAGATTACATAGGTGTTTAATAATCATGTTGCTTGAAGTTGTTATAAATAATACGAAGTTGTGAACTGATTATTATTTTGCAAAATTGTTTACTGCAACTTTCAAACGTAAGAAACATATGTTTAGTACGTGTTCCTTTATTGAATTATGGAGGCTATAATTCAAACAACCTTTCTTAATTTAAACACGATATATGGTTAAGGATTTGTTGATGGTTGGAATCCTCCTTGTCAAAAATTAAGCAAATAGTTGGCAGAAATTGTGAACCTAGCATGCACATTTATGTCGAACTGATTTTTAGTAGTATAAAAATATGACAATTTCAGAAAGTGCATTTTTTATTTCAAATTTTAAGGCTAGTGTGCAAGAAAAACTTAATGCACATCAGGATCTTCAATACATTAATATTACAGAGATTGGTATTATATAACAAAACTATCTGTTTTCTGCTTTGCATTGCCCTAGCTTACATTACCACAATCGTCAATGATGAAAAAGGTGTAAAATATGTGTTACCCTAATAGAAGGATGGAGAATCAATTTGTAGAGGTTAGTTAAGATTGTATCTGCTACGCCAATCAAATAATCGGTGTACGAATGAGGTCTATTATTTATTAGATATTATTTATGGGCTTTACATTAATTAGGCCACAAATAAAATAATAAGGTACATTCTCCTAGATGACCCAATGACCACGTGACTATAATATATAATGAAATAAAAATTAGTTGCACATATAATAAATCTCTTCTATAATGTTTATCATACATACCACAATATGGTTGTAACACCCCGAAAGTTGAAAGTCGAAAGGAAAAGGAAACTACAGATTTTTGGCACTGAAGTAGGTTTCATGAATCCAACCTACGAACCATAGAAGATTCTACGAGCCGTAGGAAGAGAGTCGTAGACTTGGAGATAAGTTTTTGGAATTTCAAGTTTCTGAAGGTTGACCTACGAATTAGCAGGACGAACCATAGGAAGGTTGACGAGTCATAGGAAGGTTCCAAACTTAGTGAAATTTTAAACATAAACTTGGATTTTTACCAATGGGTTCTACAAACCTTAGGAATTTAGACGTATCGTAGAAAGGTCTCGTGGAAATTAAGGTGAATTATGGGTTTCTGAAGTTGGTTCTATGGTTGACCAATACAGACCATAGGAAGTTCTACAGACCGTAGGTTCAAATAGTAGGAACCCTCTGACAATTATTTTTAAGGGTATTTGGGACTTTTCCTATGCATTAAATGCTTATACTATGTCGTTTTACCCATATTTCTAAGTCCTATAACTAACCCTCTACCCCTAAAACTACCCCAACTCTCTCGTTCACTCAAATTCCCAATTCACATCAACATTCATCTTCCTCAACTCTCTCTCAAGTTCAAGGAAGAAGAAGCTAGGGTTTCCAAATCAAGTCTTCTTTTTCACCATTGCTTTTGGGTTTTGATCCTCAAGGTATGTAGGGTTTCATCAATGGGTTCCATATACCCATTGAGCCCCAAAGGTTTCTCAATTCTCCAAGTTCATTTTCATCAATTTGATTAGTTTTTCATTCAATACCTCATGGGTTCTAATTGTGTTGATTCAATTGTTTGATTTTGATCCTATTATGACTGTTTTTATTCAATTACATGTTTTTCAATTGATATCACATGAACCCATACATTGTTCATGATTTTTGACTATGAGCTTTCAAGACATGAATTTATGAATAAACTATGAATCTATAAATGATGTTATCATGAAGGTTATGCATGATTATGAAAAGAAAAGTTTTATGATCTTGGTTGTTTTTAGATAAGCATCTATGAAATTGTGAAATGGTTGTCACATATTAAGGAATCAGGATTAGTGAAAGATTTTCTCACCCATGCTTGATTCAAGATTTAATGAGCTACTTTATGATATTTTAAGCATACCTGAGTCGTTTTCTCCTGAGGAGGAATGAAGGAAGGAAATAGAGAAGGGATATTTTAATACGCAAGAACAAGGAGAACAAAAAGAAGAGAGAAGGAATAGAAAGAAAATTGTGGTGTCGCTTTTTGTATCACACCTCCTTGGAGGAATTGTAAAAAAATTATGCGAAGAAATTGGCAAAAACTTGTATGAAAAGATAAATCTATTTCCCTATGTTCTGGTTGCGTCACGTTACCCAATCTAGGATCCTCTTTTTATATATAAATATATATGATATGATTGTTTCTTTTATTACTCATTATATGCCTTTTTCCTTAGACTTCTAATTTTGATAAAATTTACATGAAACACACGTGCAACATATGTGTCCAGAAATTAGTGTAACTAAAAGATTGAAGCTAAGCAAAATAATATACAAGGCAGTACCATTAGGGATTCATCAAAAAAATACTGTCCACACAAGAATTGAGCATGTCTAACTATATTTTAAAGATGATAGGGATGTATAGAGGATTTGTGGCAAGCTTCCCCATAACTCCCGCAATTATGAAAACTGCTTTTCCAAAAGGTACTCACATAACAATTATTAATAATATATT
The DNA here is from genome assembly GCA_036250505.1 of Solanum acaule. Classification (NCBI taxonomy): domain Eukaryota; kingdom Viridiplantae; phylum Streptophyta; class Magnoliopsida; order Solanales; family Solanaceae; genus Solanum; species Solanum acaule. The sequence continues at coordinate 8,804 of JAJOOR010004073.1, read as the reverse complement.
AACCCTAAGTTAGTAGTATAAATAGAGGGCAACAATTTGTAAAATAATTAAGCAAGAGTCAATCAATCTTCACAAAAGCCTCACATTATACTCCTACTCCTGCCTTCCTCTAGGACCAATTTCAGCTTTCTGTTTTTATCAACATTCAATTCACCTCATAGTTGCTGACCATGTACTAATGACGATTGAGGCGTCTGGAAAATAATGTGGTTGCTTGTGCCAGTGTTTGTAGGAGTAGGAGAGAAATAATGAAAGAAATTGTCAAAGCACTTGAAATTTGTGGAAACTTGACATTCTCATCTCGTTGAAGCAGGTTCGACTCTTGATTTTTATGCCTTTGCATTCTTGTTGTTTTGCTATGTGTTAGTTTGACTAAAGATTTTTCTCGCGTTAAGTCTCTTAACTAAGGGTTCTTATCACAACCTGCCACATGACGTAGCAAGTAGAGTGATTATATACACCCTGGACCTGCCACATAACTAAGTACAGAGTAGAGTGATTATATACACCCTCGACCTGCCACATGATGTAGCAAGTGATCTTGATACTCTCAATAAAAACCAAACATGTTAGAATTACGGGTGACTTTCCAAACAGGCCCTAAACTGTCCCACAAGTCTTTCCTTTTGGAAGAAGTGGACTTAGAATATACAACACAAAAAAAAACTAGACCTTATCAAGGCCAACACCTTGGTTGCTCTTAACTATACTGAGAGAGAAGTTTACATATTTTGTAAATTGTTTAAATACAATTTTATTGTATTCTATAGTTCGAATACAATGTTTGTTTTGATTGTTATTTAAATTTTATTGTATTCTATCATTTAAATTCATTGTTAGTTAACGACGAAAAGATTCATTTTATGTAACGACCGATTTAGTGTGAATGCATTTTTACCTTAATATTTTCTTCTCAATTTATCTTTATTAATCATCTTTTTCTTTATTTATCATTTAATAATTATATTTCATCTTTTATCCTACTTTTTTATAGTAGCTCTATCCCGTATCCTACTTTTCTTGTATGTTTATTATTCAAATTATGAATGTGTGACATTATGTAACGACATAGAACGATATAATCTACCTTAACACTGTATCCATTAAAACAATATAATATGATACAATAAAATACAATATGATAGATTATGAAACAATATGTAACAACCCTCAAACAAAGACTTAGCTACGCTACTGTGTGTATTTGGTTATTAAACTTTTGCTCTGGGGTCGATTAATGTGGGAGTGGGATTTTTTTCTCTTTTTGTCTACTTTGCCTTTTTGTGTTTCAGTGTGCAGTGACGTTGCCATCAATTTACACAATTAAAATATTTCTAAAATATTTTCAAGTTAATTTATTTTATAAATAATAGCTATTGTTAATATAACAAAAATAATTACCAATTAAGTATGAGGGAACCTTTGAAAAAAAAAATATTTTTGTTTACCAATTAAGTTGTCATTATTACTAATATAATAAGTATTATATTATCAAATCGGTTATCACTTATCAATATAAAAACTCAAATTCATATTCACTTGTTTTATTTTACTTGATTCATATTAATTTGACAATTAATACTCCTTATTATTTATTTGTTAGAGGTTTATTTTATAAACTAACATTACTAATTATAAAACATAGAATTCTCTTAATTTTTTAAAATTGAATATCTAATTTTAATATGATGTGGTTAAATAAGAGTAGAAGAATAGAATGTACTATCCTTCTAATGTTAAAATGTCAACTTGGAATTTTGAGTATTTATGTTCGAGTACACGTACGACTATAAATACTGAACTAATTTTAGCAGTAGTCATAAGCAATAATTATTTGTACATCGAACTTACATGTCTACAAAGTACACAATAATTATGCATAATAAACATTTGATAATGTTATCATCCCAATTCATCATTAAAAAAAGGTAAATTACATAAATCTCATAATTTTAATATGAAATTACAATCTATCCCTAATAAGTTTCTAATTACATTAATCCCTGAAAATTAATAAAACCGGATACAATAATTGAAGCTCGGATACATTAATATGTAGCTCGGATACATTAAATATTGTCTTGGATACATTAATATGTAGCTCGGATACATTAAAAATTAGCTCAGATACATAATATGTAGCTTGGATATATTAAATACTGGCTTGGATACATTAGCATGTAGCTCGGATACATTAAAAACTAGCTCGGATACATTAAATACTGGCTCGGATACACTAATATGCAGCTTGGATACATTAAAGAAATAAGGGATCTTGGAGATTTTTAAAAGTTATAGGGGATAATGGAAATAAGTGAAACAAAAGGTGTGCATTTCTATAATTTGTCCTTAAAAAAAGGGATTCGAGAATAATAATATATATGACAATAAATGCGATATGATTGCCATACTCCAAACTTATATTCCCAGTTTCAAAATATATGATATTTTATATATTTCAAAAATATTTTTTTAAAATATAATTTATCCATATTTTAATACCTAGAGTTTTAAATCTTTTTTAAAAAAATATTTAATTAAAGGTACGATAGCATAAAAATAATTTTTTTAAGGAGTGTATCCAAAGTAAAAACATCACTTATTTTAAAATGAAGGAAGTAAAATCATCTACTTCTTTTGTATAGTTGTCTAGCAATTTTCTTATGTTCAGAACTTATAATTATTCTATATGTACTCGGACAAATTATGGTGATGTTTAATTAATTAAATTTCTAAAAATTGAAGTTATTATAATTTTTACCAACTTAACATGTCGTTCATGCCTGTTTTTTTTCTGTACAAAAGAAAATTGAATAATTTCGAAGTCAAAGGACAAAAGTATTGCCAAAGTCTCACCTAATGACGTACTTGGTATGATACTTGATCCTGATCATCCGAGACGGATTTATGGATTGGGTATTGTTCCAACTGTCACAATCCTTTTTTAAGATAGTGAAGGAAACTCAATATAATTAATATTTATTTCACATAAAATTTTGTGCAAGCAAAAATAACCAATTTTATCTGAATTAAAATACTAATCAAAATATAGTCGAATTTGCATTTTTTTTAAAAAAATAAATCATTCTTACATATTTATTTAAGACAAAAAAATAAGCTTTATTAAAAAAAACAACATAAAGAATGTGTTAAACAACCAGATCCGTGTTTTTGCAAAAATTACTAGATTTGCGTTTTTTGCGAAAACAATCTTTTTTAAAAAATAAATTGCCAGAACCTATTATACGAAAAAAAGGGACTTTGAATATTTTATTTTCCTTTTAAACTCTTTCCTTAGTAAACCATATATCTATGTATTATCTCCATATTCAAAATTAAAAATAAAATAAAGTTAATCAAATTAGCAAAAAGAACACAATGTACTTGACAATAAAATATAATTATGTCAAATATCAAAACATACTTAATTAATTAAAACAAAACTTAATATAAATAATTAATCAAGCACAAAAGAAACATGTTTCATTCTTTGTAAACTAGGTGTGTCAAATGAGCGGGTTGGGTTGAAATTGGTGATATTAAAATGAGTTCAAATAGAAATCTGGTTGGATCTTGACCCGCTCAAGTTTACGTTGGTCTCAAATGGGTTGGGTTCAAATGGGCTAAAAAATGGGTTGGATTTTGACCCACCCAATTTGACCCGATTAATCTCAATAATTTTAACATAGTGATATTTAACTTTTATAATCACAATTCAAATTTCAGCTCAAGATTTTATTTTTTTTTAAAAAGTAACAAATAGATAGATAAATCCTAAAAGATGTTAGATAGATAATAATTCATACCTTTAATATAGGAACATATCTTAGTAAAGAGTTTTAAAACGAGTTGATATTGGAGAATTGGGCTCAATTGAGGATTCTTTTAAAATAGGTTAGGCTTGAATGAGTTGAGATTGAACCCAATTCAAATTATCTTGAGCCCAACCCTTAAAATTTTGGGTGGGTTGGGGGGGTTACCTATGTTTGGGTTCATTTTTGACACCCCTATTGTAAACTTATAAATTAGGGAAAATGCATAAGTACCCCCCTCCCCCCTCCCACCAAACCTATGCCCGAAATCCCAGAGACACACTTATACTATACTAAGGTCCTATTACCCCCCAAACTTATTTTATATATAATTTCTACCCCTTTTCGGCTTACATGGCACTATCTTGTGGGCCCAGCGCGTGTTGACAATTTTTTCAAGGATAGTGCCACGTAGGCCGAAAAGGGGTAGAAAATTGTATATAAAATAAATTCGGGGGGGGTGCGGTAATAGGACCTTAGTATAGTATAAGTGTGTCTCTGGAATTTCGGGCATAGGTTGGGGGGTACTTATGCATTTCCTCTATAAATTACATTGTAAATTGTAAAGAGAAATACCTAAGAATAGTGATGACAAACAACAATGAAAGCAATACTAGTTGAAATCACAAATCAAACAAAAATGAAAATCGTTTTTTGTTTTCTATGTGTTCCCTTTTTACTATAAAATATTTTTTCTCTCTTTTGTTAATCTAAGTGTCTTGTACTCCCTTCTTTTGTGCTTTTTTATTTTCAAATGAAAGAAGGGGATGTTAAATAGGTGGAGAAGATGAAGCACCCTTCTTTCATGAAAATTTAAGAGTGAATGCATGCACAAGGTCCTTTGTCTTCCCAATGTGCGATCCAAGATGACCAATGAAATGTTTTTTTTCTTCCAAGAAAATATTAATCCAAAAAGACTGCATTTCCCCTTAGAGAGTCTCATTTCTTTTATTCATTAATTAGTAAACTTATTCGCACTTCGTGCGATAATAAAAAATCTCTATTAACTTGTGGTTTAATCTTTGTCTAATACCTCAATATTATAAATAATCAATAAGTTTATTTTACTCTTTATTTTTTGTTCGAAAAGATAATACAAACGTCCAAGTCTATCATTAATTTTGAAAACTAAATCAAACCTACAATTAAATTTTAAATAATATGAATTACGATAACACAATAACAAAAATATTGGTGCTATACATAAAATTTGTTACTCATCACATGGAGATAAAAAATAGTGAAATACATCATTTTGGTGCTATACATATTCACTATAAGTATGTTATTAGAGCAATAATGGTTAATAAAGATCTTTAAAATATATATTTAGGGTAAATTACAAAAATCACATACTTTTAAGGTAAAATTACAATCTATCCCTTAAAAGTTTATGTCACGACCCGAGTCTACACCCTGGACGTGGCCGGCACTCAAGAACCATTGCTGGTCCCCAAGCGAACCCTCATCCTGGCTGATTACAAGCGGAAGACTAACTTAAGCATGCAAAAGCTTACAACTGAATAAAATTCAATAAACTCAACTTTTCAAAACTTTAACTCAAATGAACAACTTAGAATAAAAATAGTATATTCAACTCGCCATAAAATAGGCACTTAAGTCTTTAAAACATTTAATAAAATAAATGAATAATACAAACTTCTCAATTATACTAACTATCTATGAAGCCTCTAACTGATAAAGATGGAAGTCGGGACAAGACCCACGACATCCTCACTAAACTGAAAAGTAAATGAAATCCTCCGAAAGTAAGGAGGCTCACCATAGCTAACTCAAACTCTTGAATGTATCAACGAAGCTCCTGTTGATGATCCTGAATACCTGTATTTGCATCATGAGAAGATGCAGGCCAAATGGCTCAGTACGTGAAATGTACGAGCATGTAAGGGGAATTCTAAAGCATAACATAAGCTTGAAACTTGATAAAAATGAAACATACTTACCTCTTCTCAAACTTACTCAACTCAAGGAATGCTCAAGGATACTCAAAACTACTCAACTTACTCAACTCAGAAGTACTCAAGGATAAGATACTCAACTCAGAGATTAGATACTCAACTCAAAGATATGATACTCGACTCTGGGTACTCAACTCAATATAAAGCAACAATACACATGCAATATATGGAAAGCTTTATAAAATAATAAAACAACTTAGTTCGTTAAAGAAAATGCAATAACAAACTCAACTTTACTTATATAATAAAGTAATATAGTTTCTGTGGGAGATTCTCTAACCGACAACCATCACTATGAGCCTAAGTGATGGTACAATGTTTTACCTCATGTTGCCAAGGACCGTCATATACCTTGCCATCGGTATAGAACTTGAACTACTAAGTGGATCCACTAGTCTATTGTGAAAAGGGTTCATCTAAAAAGTATGACCCTTTTCTACCCATGGTGGCTACATGGTTTTATGGATACGTGGGTTATCTGAACTCATGCTCACCCCCAATTCGGTGCTCAATACTACTCCCAAAATATACTAGCTCTTATGTTTTAAAAACATACTTCTTTCTGTGATTTGAGATAATTGCTCAAAAAATTAGGTCAAAGGCTATCTTGGAAATCAAGGTTTCCTCTCTTACTTTATTGTGAAAGCAGTTACTCTTTAACTGAAAACTAGCCCAAAGGCTCTTTACTGAACAACTAGCTCAAAGGCTCTTTACTGAAACACTAGCTCAAAGGCTTTTTTGAAAATCTCAGTTTTCCATTCTTATTTAAATATGAAAACATTTTAAATCTTTTGGGAATACATAGTCCCCATATACTTTTGAAGAAATGAACTTCAACTTTACTCTTTACTGAACTCAAAACTTAATTCTTAAAACAAAGTTAAAACATTTGTAAAAGACTTCTTAAAATATGGTTCATGCCGAATTATGGACGTGAACGATTCGATGCAAGGTTTTCAATAACCATATATAGATCTCAATACTTGGAACTCAAGAACTTCACTAATACTACTCATTTCAAGAATGCTCGACTCAGAGTTCATGCAGAATTATAAGCATGAACTACTCAACTTAATGACTCAAAGATACTTCTCATCTCAAGATTGTTCGACTTATAATGTTCATGTGAAATTATGAGCATGAAATATTAAACTCAAGGACTCAAAGATACTTCTCAAAAGGGATTAGAAACTCAACACTTAAAGGCTTAGAACTTGAAGATACCACTTCTCTGAAGGATACTCAACTTACAACGTTCATGCAGAGTTATGGCATGAAACAACTCGTCTCGATGATCTACATAACAATATGGAACTCATGTATACGACTCTTCTCATTCTCTTAATTACTTCCTCAAAACTTAGTTCAAATCAATAGTTGATCTCAAGGATTCACAATTGAACTCAAAGGCTTTCTTGAACTCTACTCTTAACTCTCTCTTGAATGTGAATTATGAATTCAAGAGTTTTGCTTCATAGTATGAATGATCTTGTAATGATAAAGTAGACTCATGAATACATTCTCCTCACTCGTACTCACTTGCTCGTGTCTTGAAACAAGTTATTAGAATTTGTAGAAGACTCCTCAAAAAGGACTTAAAGGACTTTCTTAGAATGTTTGAAAGAATTCTCAAAAAACATAACTCTTAACTCTACTTTGAACTTGAATTATGGATTCACAGTTGTGATTTGTGATAGGAAAGGTCTCATGATATTTAGGAATGATTTTAGATAGCTAAACATGAGAAAAGACTGAAAACCAATATTTCAGAGTGGGTCCGCGATGCGGAGAGGCTTTTAAAATTTGGTTTCGAAAATGTCTTTTGAGGCAGAAAACCTCGTGTCAACTCCGCGATACGAAGCTGAAATTTCAAATCAGGGCAATAGGCGCGCGACCACCTTCAAATTTCGTTTGATGAAATTTCTTCTTCGTTTTCTAACCCCAATTCGCCTAAATTCGATTCTTTTTCTCAATCTCTCTTTAGATTTAGATACCCAACACATGTTGATATACCATGAGTTTACGGTATTTCTAATATATTTCACTTACAAGTTGTGTGTGTCTAGGGCCTTTTTGTATTGGTTTTTATGTGTTTTTATCATATTTTGCAGGAAATATGTTCATGCGCTGAAATAAAGAGACAGCTGAAAGAAATGCAGAAAAGGGCATCTACGGAGGTGATCTACGGACCGTAGGTCCATTGACGCTCCGTAGACGATGTTCGTAGATCAGCAACCAAGGCATGGAAGACAAATCAGGGAAATCTGACCAAGTGTGGAACCACGATGACCATTGACAGTCCGTAGATTGATCTACGGACCGTACTGTTGATCCGTAGATTGATACTGCAAGGGTTCCAGTACCTGATTTTTGAAGATTCTAAATATGGAGCTACGAAGAGGGATTGACGGACCGTAGATCGATCTACGGTCCGTACTGCAGTTCAGGCGTTTGCTTCAGAGAAGCTGATTTTTGGAAGCTAAAATATTTTCTAAGTCTAGGCTGATGGAAGGGACTCATGGACCGTAGATCCATTGACGGTCCGTGAGTCAGTCTCTTGGAATGAAGACGCGTGCCTGAACAAACTTTCCTTATTTTGTTTCCCTTTTAATTTAGGACTTGTTTTCTATAAATAGGGCATGTAAACCTCGTTTTTGGGGGTTAGACATTATTATTTTATTCTAGTTCTTGACTTGGGAGGTTAACTTGCAACTTTAGCAATTCTTAATTTCCTAAGTTCGTTTTGAAGATTTTGGTGTTGCAATTCAAGTTGTATTTCTGGGTTTATTATTCTTCTTACGTAAGTTCGTAATTCTTTTATATAAAACAATGAATTGTGTTCATATGATTATGGGTAACTAAACTCCACAACTAGGGTTGTGGGAACCATGAGCGATTAACAAAGTATGAATAGTAATAAGCAATTCTTGAATAGTGTTTTGCATGCATTGATAATTCTTTCGTTTAGAAGTCTTTTTAACGAGTGCACGCGTTAGAACTCGCCTTGTTGCTA
>JAJOOR010004072.1:0-41477 GCA_036250505.1 Solanum acaule | reverse complement strand
GGTGTTCAGGAAGAGAGAAATGAAATAGAGGAAGAACCTGAAGAGGCAGATGTTGGTGAAGAGGAAGAGGGTGATATGGGGGAAGAGGATGTTGAAGATGTTCATGAGGAAAATGAGGGTGATGAAGAAGATGAGCATGCTGAGATGGCTGATGCAGCAGAGGAGGAAGAACATCATGAAGTTGTTGAAGAAAGGCGTAAGCGGAAGGAATTTGAAATATTTGTTGGTGGCCTGGACAAGGATGCTACCGAGGAGGATCTCAGGAAGGTCTTCAGTAAAGTTGGCGAGATTACTGAAGTGAGGCTTCTGATGAATTCTCAGACAAAGAAGAATAAAGGATTTGCATTCCTGCGATTTGCCACTGTTGAACAAGCAAAAAGAGCTTGTACTGAGCTGAAAAATCCAGTGGTATTTTCTTTATTTTATAGTTTTTATGTGACTGATTTTAATTCCTCATAGAAGGTATTTCCTGACGATGGAATTTCCAGATCAATGGAAAACAGTGTGGTGTCTCTCCAAGTCAAGACAATGATACTCTGTTTTTGGGTAACATATGCAAGACCTGGACAAAAGAAGCTGTAAGTAGGCTAGGCATATCATATAGTCAACATACATGATTCTCAGTTTTGAGGAGCTGCTTAACTAGTCATTGATGTTTGCTTTCTCTCCCAGTTAAAAGAGAAGCTGAAGCATTATGGTGTTGACAATATAGAGGATTTGACGTTGGTCGAAGACACTAATAATGAGGGAATGAATCGAGGATTTGCTTTCTTGGAGTTCTCTTCACGTTCAGAGGCCATGGATGCTTTTAAGCGGTTACAGAAGAGAGATGTTGTATTTGGAGTTGATAGGCCTGCAAAGGTTTCTTTTGAGGATTCATTCATTGATCCTGGGGATGAAATCATGTCACAGGTAAACTCTCTGAACCTATATCTATGTTTTAATAAAAGGGACTATGGCTCTGGTTAAGTATAGTTATAGTATATTGCCAAATGGAGGCTTTTGCTTTGGTGCTCGTTAGCTTATTTGGAGGTAACCAAATATTTCACAGTTGACTTCAGAGTTATATTGTGTTCTTTAACATAATTCAGTGATTTGCTTTTTATCCCTGCTTACGTTGTCCTTTAATTGTTTGCTTTTTATCCCTACTGTGAAGAAAAGAAGAATAAGTAAGGACAGTGTGTATTTTAGTTTTTCCTTTTTCAATCAGTTAGATTTATGGATAGGTGCTAGCTGTTCAAATTTTGTCTCTCCCCTTTTATTAATTTTTTGTCTGGGTAGTTTGGTTATTTTCTTTCTGTGGTTGTTCTTTTCTGATGTCTTTGCTGCTTGCTTTTGGAGTCTATTTAGTCAATTGCTACACAACCCTTCGTTATTTGACTGTGGATGAGGTGTGAGAGGTTGGCTATGGTGGGGTGGGTATAAGGAGAGTCAGAGGTAGGCCAACAAGTATTGGGGAGAAGTGATTAGATAGAACATGACACACATGTTGGTATGGAGGTCAGGGATCAGGGTTGAAGGTTATTAGGTAGTAGAGCATTTAGTTTTTTCTCGTAGTATTACTTTCTATTATTTTATTCTGCTATTTTTTACTGCATCTGTTGTTTTTCTTGGCTTCAGTTTGTGTTGTTTGCTGTTACTATTCTTTTCTCTATTATTTTTATCACGGCTTCTTCACTACTGTATTTCCTTTCTATAACTGCTTAGAACGGTTTTACTTGAGCGAAGGGTCTTTTGGAAACAACCTCTCTGCCTTCACAAGGCAGGGGTAAGGTCTTCATACACACCATGCTCCTCGGACCCCACTTGTGGCTGTGGGATTACCCTGGGTATGTTGTTCTTGTTTCTTTGTGTTTTGATAAATCAAGACATGACTGTGGGGGAATATTTCTTGAGTTCAGGTTAAAACAGTGTTTATTGATGGTCTTGCTGTATCCTGGAACGAGGACCATGTGCGGGAACTTCTTAAAGAATATGGAAAGATTAGAAAAGTTGAGCTTGCCAGAAATAGGCCTTCAGCCAAGAGAAAGGACTTTGGATTTGTCACCTTTGACACTCATGAGGCTGCAGTTACATGTGCTAAAAGCATTAATAATGAGGAATTGGGTGAAGGAGATAACAAGGTTCGTTCTCTGTCTTTAAGTGTCCCTGAGTATATGTGAATCTTTGTGAGTGGTTCTTATTGTTGTATATTTCAGGTTAAAGTAAGGGCCAGACTATCGAGACCCCTGCATATGGGTAGAGGGAAATACGGTGGACGAGGAGAGTTCCGACCTTGGCGTATGCCTATGCATGGTTCCCATGCCCCTTGGGGTCGTACAGCGCCATATAGTCGTTCTATCCGAGGGACTAGAGTTAGTACGCGTATGCCTCCCGTAGTTGGTCGTGGTTTCAAACGACCTGCAGCATTGAGAGATAGACATGCAGAGATGGCTTTGTCTCCTAGGGGAAGATCCATGGCTTCACCACCCAGGAGGTCATATGACCGGAGACCACCTGGTATGATGTGATTTATGTCTTTCGTTAAAATCTACTGGTTCAACTCTACTTATTTTATAAATGACCAGATGACTAATGACCAAATTTCAGTATCCTCATATCCAAAGAGTAACTTCAAGAGGGAGTATGGACGGCGCGAGTATATCTCTCCTTCTAGAAGCAGAGCAATAGCTGAGTATCCTTCGAGGGTTCATTCTGACAGACGTATATCCTATAGGGATGAATATTCTTCGCGTGGCTCTGGTTACCCTGAATTACCTAGAGGTACTCACTCTGCAGCAAGGAGAGCTTATGTTGATGATGGATATGGGCAACGGTTTGAAAGACCCCCTCCATCTTACCGTGAAGGACGTGGTCGTGAATATGATTCTGTCTCTGGTTCGAAACGTCCATACACTGCAGTGGTGAGTTATCTTCACCATATACTATGCTTAGATATTTTCCTGATTTGCCCAAGAAGATATGAACTAATTAAGCGTCTCCTGTACATGCCAGGATGATGTTCATCCACACTACGCTGAGGCAGGAGTGCGGCATTCGCGTGCTCGTTTGGATTATGAATTAGGCAGTGGAAGTGGCTCCCATTATGGAGATGCATATGGTGACAGGTGCCTTCTAATTATTGTTCAGTCATTTTTCTTCCTTTTTCGCAATATTTGGTACTATATTGATTGACTTGACTGATGTACATATTAGTAGACTCGGGAGATCAAATCTTGGATATGGCGGCAACAGGAGCTCCATTTCTAGGCAAGATTCTCATGGGATATACAGCAGTCGTCAGGGTATGGGCTATGGTGGAGGTATGTTTTGTTCATTGCAAAATCTTGTTATTTCTCTTAACATTTGTTTTTATATGTTTGTATAGAGAAAGCTGTCTTAATTCTGTTTTGGTTTGTAGGTTCCTATGGTGGAAGTGATGTAGGTGGAATGTATTCGTCCAGCTATGGTGGTGACTACATGTCTCGTGGCAGTGATGTATGCTTCTACTTTGTTAATCTGTTGGAAGATTTAGTGTTTATCTGATGATAACTGTGGTGTTCCTGTTCTTCTCTGATGAATATTCAGGTTGGCTCCTCGGTTTATTCTAGTCGTGGTATGGGTGGCAGTGGCTATATGGGAAGTGGTGGTTCTGGATCTTACTACTAAGGTATGTCACTTGTTATTACTAACCATGTGTGGTTTATTTGGCAGTCATGCTCTTAGGAACTGAGCATCTTATATTCCCCTGTCCCCTGTTTAAAGGCGTGTATACTTTCTTTTTTGCAAGAGCTGTGTTTGGTTACCCACCAACTTATTTATGGTACAGATTTGAGTTGACAAAAGCGCCTGCAGTTGGATGAGTTAATGTGGAAGCCCTATGCACTGACATGCCTCTTGGAGAGATGGAGTTTAAGTATTAGTACTTGTTTGTATATGTAGGGCTAGAGAATTTAGCATTAGAGGTTGCATTGCTCTTGGATTCTAATTGGGAAAAGAGACATGTGTCCCCTCTTTTGATGTAAGGAAATTTGAGCTATGTACAGCAAACTGAGATCTGGTGTCATTTTGCAATACTTTCTTTGTGGTTTCTTCTTTTAAAAATTTGCTGGAGTAGTGCGTGATAATTTCGAAAGAAAATGATCCCATAAACTCAAGTTACTAAGATGAAGGATATGCGGGTATTTGATATTATGATCACAAAATTATCTCAGAACTGAGAAGATTACCAATAAAGAGCTTAACTTTTTGTTATGGGAGGGAGTGTTTACAATTTTTACTAAGTTAATGGATGGACATGAATTCCAAGCTACTATCTGTTTGGTTGTAGATTTAGATGAATGTAGTTTGATGGCTTTAAAAAGAAGGCATTCATAGGCCAAAGTTTGCTCGTTCGAAATTGGGAAAATGAGTTTAGTTTGTGGATTGGGAGATGTTCATATAGCATTGGATAGGAAATTGTGATGGTCTGGTGTTTAATTCCTTGCAGTTTGAGAGCTGGTTCAGTGTAAGCCTGATCTTCTGATTGGTTACATTACATGAGGAGTATGATTAATCCCTTCTGGCTTTATATATAGATGAATTTTGACAAGTTGATAGTTCCACAGAATTAGGATATTTGTTCGATTTGTTAATGCAGTAGGAGCTGGCACAATGAAGTTAGTAGAGAGTGCATTAGCAAAAATAATGCATACAATAGCTCTCTATATTAGTCGTCTCTTGTTTGGTGCATTTTTTTTCATGCTATGCTATGTGCATTAGTTATACACTTTATTGTGTATTGAATAGTGTCTTACTAATACCATGAATTTCTAGGTATTAGTAATGCAAAGAGATTTAAGCATGGTTAAACACCAAATTACCCCTCAAAATCGCTTTAACCAAACTGCAACCACAATCGCCCTCTTGGTCACCCTTCCTTGTGGAATTTTACCAAAAGGATTTATGTGCTCAGATGCACCTAAATTCTTATCATCTATATCCATTTTCCGTAAGGATGGCAAATCCTTAGGACTGATAAGGAGATCCTTGCCATGAAGACCACCAAATACCTATTGATCAACCAATATAAAACTGAGAGTTGGAGGACCTTTCTCACTGCTCCCTTTCTCAGTAAAGCAGAGTGAGCAGCTTCATTTTGAATATTTAGTTTAAATAAGTCGTATCTTGCTCAGACCAATAAATGCCTTAGGACAGAAACTGCTGATATCCGAATGGCGTACGGAGCTGCTTACCCTAAGACTTCAACTCCATCTTACATCGAAGTAAGTTTAGCTGGATCGAGAGAATCTGGATAGGCATGATCGAAAGAGGGGGCAACTTTGTCTCCGCCTCTGCTCGTGCACTCGTTAAAGTCATGGCCTAGCCTAGTTGGTGAAGGAGCAGCAGATGAGATAGTACCGGAGTCGTTCAAAGAGCCCTTCTTTCTATTCTGTTTTGTGCGTGTCAACTATTGATTCTATGCCATGCATATTAATTTTAATGCACTAAATTCAACAATGCATAAAAAGATAATCTATACATAACTAATGCAAGCATTATTAATACTCATTATTGAGCATTATTTTTATACACTACCAAACGACTCTTTAGAGCAATCACTTAATAGTGAGGCATTTCAAATACGGCTCAGTCTACTAGAATTATAATAAGTACCCCTCCCTTCCACAATTCTTCATCTTAGAAAGTACTAAACCTTTTTTTCAAATCGGTGTAAATTGCTTCAACAATTCACTTATTTTAAAATGGAGGGAATAATTTTTTGGTTATCTAAAACCTTTTAAATTTAAATAAGAGTAAAACTGGAAGCATCATAAATGTTTTTTTTTTGATAATGTATACACCATTTATTTTGAAATATAAAATTAAGGCGTATTCGATTTGGAGGATGTTAATATTTTCATACGATTTGTGTAAATCTTTGAAAAATATTTTCTTTAAGAAAATTAGTTTTTTGTTCTTTTAAAATGAGGAAAATGATTTTTTTAATGGACATATTAAAAATAAGTTATACAAGTTGCATTCTATATTTATAATGTCTTCTCCATCTTTTAACACATCTTAACCCCCCTCCCCCCCCCCCAGCTCCCCATCCTCATCCCACCACTACCACATACCATATCCTCCATCTTCACCTCTCATAATATTTGTCTAAATTATATACAAATACTTTTAGAATAATAATTTTTATATGTTTATCAAACATAAAAAAAAAATACAAAAACCTACTTATCTTCCTAGAAATCATTTTCTAAAAAAATATTTTTCATCATACCGAACACACCTTAAGTAACTAATCATATGCACTTAGTATCACATAGTAGTATTAAATTAGTTCTCAATTCATGAATGACTGGATGATTAATGCCGAATGGTAAATTGTTTATATTCATAAAATCATTATACCATTAGATACTAAGAGTAACCTTTTATACACGTATAGAGTATTTTTTTTATTTTTTGTTTATTTACATATTGGTGAGAAATGATTCATTTTTCATAGCTAACAATGTTCTTACACTATAAAAAAATATGAAATTAGCTATAAAATTTATCGATAGTCCCTACATAATCCTTCACTAAAAAGATCCCAGCAAACTAAATTTCCTTATAATTCGTCCCTAATTTGTAGTTCCTTATTTTTTAGTATTAAATTAGTTGTTGTTTTTTAATCAAATCACATTATGAGGAGTTTACTGTAATGAATTAATATTATTGCTTATGTTTTGAAAATATAAATTTAACTATTAATAGTTTATCTAGTCATATAATAGTAAAATATGTTGAAAGAAAATAACAAAATCGCTTATGATTTGTTTGTTAATAAACAAGTTAAAAGGAAAATGGTTTGTTGTGATTTGTTTGTTAATAAACAAGTACTAAAAAAGAAAATGGTTGTCAAGTAAAAAGGAATAGAGGAGTGTATGCCATGTATTTATTTCTCTTATATCTTATATCTTCTTATATAGAAGAGAGTTTTTCAACTTTCAACATGGCTGTTTTTTGCCATATTTAGGAAAGCTTAAGGTTAATTTGGTCCAACTATTAATACTTTTCTAATGAATAATATTGTACTTCACTTTTTTGTAGTTATACTTTTAAAATTTGGGACATAAAAACCCTTCCATATTTTACTTTTCAGCTGCAAATTTTTTTTGCCTACTTTCCATGCATGTGGGCCATTCTTTTTCTCCACTTTCCTTCTATTAATTAATGCATATAATATAGGTCCCACTTCTTATTTCCTTTTCTTTATTTATACCTCATAACTTCTTTCATTTTATTTTTTATGGCAAAATCATTTTTTAAAATGCTAATTACTTTATTTGTTTACCAAATATGGAAATATTATGTCTTTTTTTTAGTTTGTTATATATCTAAAAATTGTATAAATATAAATAACACTATAAATCATAATAATTAACAACTTAAATATTTCAAAGTTATATAAAAAAAATTAATTGACTCTCAAAATTTTATTGGTATCAATTTATAAATCACAATAACTAACAATTTAAAAAGTATAAAATAAATATAAAAAATCACTTGACTCTAAAAAATCTTATCAGTGCTACATAAATTGGGACAGGATAAGTAACATATATGATCTGAAAATTATGTTAAATATTTAAAAGACATATAAAAAATGATTAATTTTTGAAATTCTATATATGCCACGTAAATTGAAACAAAGAGAGTAATAAATATTATTTTTAAAATCATATAAAAATTTGGCTAACTTTTCAAGTTCTATGACACTCCCTTCGTCCCATATTAATTGACTATTATTCTAAAAATAGTTGTCTCATATTAGTTGATCATCTTACTAAATCAACAAAATATTATTTAAAATTTTCCTGTATTACCCTTGCCGTTAATTTCTTTTGAAAGTGTCACATTTGTTTGTAAAATTCTCACAAAGTTTTTTAAGGGTTGAATTAGTAAAGTTATTTTCTTATTTATAATCTCTTCAGTACCGTGAAAAATGAAAAGTAATCAATTAATATGAGACGAACGGATATTGGGCCCCGTGCTGGCACGGGGTCGTGTATCTAGTCTATATTAGAAGAGACAGTTTTCACTTTTCAATATGTCTGTTTTTTGCCAATTAATTCTAAAATAAGGGTATTTTGGTCATTTAATCTATCAAATTAATGTGTATTTATGGATTACATACGTATCTTACATCACTTTGGAGCAGACACATGGTTTGACTTTTAAAGGAGTAAGAACAAGAACTCACAAGTTTTGCCCAAACTTGTTATATTGTTTGAGGCCTATGAATTTTGTACATATGGTGAATGAAGTTCACTTTATATATAGTTTTGTTTAGCAATATGGCAAAATCAGGTGAAAGGGTATTTAGAACATACCAATTTGCTTATCCACCTTTGAGTAAACATCTCACTTACAATTAGCGAATGGATCTTGTCATAAGTCACTTCGATCCAGAATATTTGAGGAAAAAGTTGAATTTGCATATGTAAGCTTATAGATCTGATAGCCCTAAAAGCTTGTGTTATGCAGATATGGTTCTTTTAATTTTCCATGGAATGAATATGTATAACTTTTTCTTTTTGAAAATCTCAACGTAAGTTGAATTATAAGAACAATTTCATTCATTAGTTTAAAATATTTAAGAGGACTTTTTGGTTTAGCTCCGAAACATATAACTTGAAAATTTAAATTTATGAAGTTGTGATTTCAAAATATCCTTGAATAATTTGGTGAAATTACAGTCATAATTAGCCTAAGTTAATAGAATGAAAGACGTGACATTCTATATGGTGTCAAAGTATGTGATTCATTGTATTCCACATATAAAATTTAGCAATATATTTGACCAACAAATTAAAAAAAAATAGCAATTTTCCCCCAACATCAGGATAATGGGAAAGGGAAGGAATTAAGGCTGGAACACTTCCCAGCCATATATGATTTCATTAGTTTGGATTGAGATTTTTTTATGGCTGCCTTCTCAGGCATTTTTTTTAATTCTAGCTTTAGTTTATAAATACTAAATAGACCCAACTTACTAAACTTAATTTAGTTTAGCTTGTTCTGTCTATTATTTGTTGAAATTTTGTTAACTTACATTCCAGTTAGCTATGCATCTCTAAATATTATTAGGCTAACCCCAACGTGAATGATGTAAGATAGATTGATGCCAATAATAGACAAATAACAAAATTTGCTTCATCCTGAGGTTGAGGTTGAGATATTTAACCATAAGATTGAGATCTCTTACATGTAATAGAGAAGGTGAGATTAAGATTGAAAGTGGCCATAATTCTATTCATTTTGATTATTAGTCATTTTGACTGATTGTGATTCACTTTAATCTCAACCTTCTTTGTGTAACGGGTCTCAATTTTATGGTTAAGGATAATCTCCAACTTGAAGATACATCAGATTTTATTATTATATATAAATAAGACTCACAAAACTATTTTGTAAACTAGGCTCCCCTTATAAGTATGTACTATCAAATAAATTAATATATGTTCTTCAATTATTATTACGTGACACGGGCCATGTTTTTTCTAGTATTTACAGATGACACACTTTAGATACATGGCATGAATAAGTAATTATCGTCCATGAGATTCAAATGAAAACTGAAAAATATATAAAGTTAATTAGAGTAGAGTAATTTACACATTTTAATATTATTTTTTATACAAATAAGTAATTAATCTATCACCAAATTCAAAGTCATTAGTGTAAGTTGAAATTTTTTTGAGGTCTTTTTTGTATTTTTTATGTATTTTTCTTGATTTTATATTTTTTCGGAAAGTTACGAAAAAAAGTAAAATTTTGATCGTTTTTTCGTTTCGATATTCTAAAGTCATTGGTGCAAGTCAAAAAAATTTTGAGGTGTTTTTTTTATGTAATTTTCTTGATTTTATATTTTTCGATATTTACGGAAAAAATAAGGTTTTGATTTTTTTTTCTTGAAAACCATTATTTTGGATATTTTAAAGTCATTGGTAAGTCAAAAAAAAATTTTGAAGTATTTTTATATTTTCTTTATATTTTTCTTGATTTTTATATTTTTCGGACATTTACGAAGAAAAATAAAATTTTAGATTTTTTTCGGATAGTTACGAAAAAAGTAAAATTTTGATCGTTTTTTCGTTTCGATATTCTAAAGTTATTAGTGCAAGTCGAAATTTTTTTGAGGTGTTTTTACTTATTTTTATGTATTTTTCTTAATTTTATATTTTTTTGGACATTTACGGAAAAAAATAAGATTTTAATTTTTTTCTTGAAAACCATTATTTTGGATATTTTAAAGTCATTAGTGCAGGTCAAAAAAAAAAATTGAAGTGTTTTTATATTTTCTTTAAATTTTTCTTGATTTTTATATTTTTCTACATTTACGAAAACAATAAAAATTTTGATTTTTTTCCTCAATTACGAAAAGAGGTAAAATTTTAATCATTTTTTTTATTTCGATATTCTAAAGTCATTGTTGCAAGTCAAAAAAAATTTGAGCTGTTTTTAAATATTTTTTTATGTATTTTTCTTGATTTTATAATTTTTTAGATATTTACGGAAAAAATAAGGTTTTGATTTTTTCTTGGAAACCATTATTTTAGATATTTAAAACTCATTCGTGCAAGTCAAAGAAAAAAATTGAAGTGCTTTATATTTTTCTTGTTTTTTTATATTTTTCGGACATTTACGAAGAAAAATAAATTTTTTGATAAATGTTATATCTTTTTTGCGTTTTGATATTCTAAAGTCATTGGTGCAAGTCAAAAAAAATTGAGATGTTTTTTGTATTGTTATGTATTTTTCTCGAATTTATAGTTTTTCGGATATTTATGGAAAAAAATAACGTTTTGATTATTTTCTTGAAAACCAATATTTTGGATATTTTAAAGTCATTGGTGCAAGTCAAAAAAAAAATTGATGTTCCTTATATTTTTCTTGAATTTTATATTCTTCAAAATACGAAGAAAAATAATTTTTTTGATTTTTTTACGATAGTTACAAAAAAAGCAAAATTTTGATCGTTTTTTCGTTTTGACATTCAAAAGTCATTGGTGCCAGTTAAAAATTTTTTGAGGTGTTTTTTTTATTTTTTTTTATTTTCTTTATTTTATATTTTTTTGGATATTTACGGAAAAAAATAAGGTTTTGATTTTTTTTCTTGAAAATCATTATTTTGGATATTTTAAAAGTCATTGGTGCAAGTCAAAAAAAAAATTGAACTGTTTTTATATTTTCTTTATAATTTTCTTGATTTTTATAATTTTCAGACATTTACGAAGAAAAATAAAATTTTAGATTTTTTTCGGACAATTACGAAAAAAAGTAAAATTTTAATCATTTTTTCGTTTCGATATTCCAAAGGCATCGACAGAAGTCAAAAAAAAAAATTTTTGTATTTTTTTTTTCTTGATTTTATATTTTTTCAGACAATTATGAAAAAAATTAAAATTTTGATCATTCTTTTGTTTCGATATTCTAAAGTCATTGGTGCAAGTCGAAATTTTTTTGAGGTATTTTTCTTGATTTTATATTTTTTTGGATATTTACGGAGAAAATAAGGTTTTGATTTTTTTTCTTGAAAACCATTATTTTAGATATTTTAAAGTCATTGGTGCAAGTAAAAAAAAACTAGAAGTGTTTTTATATTTTCTTTATATTTTTCTTGATTCTTATATTTTTTGGAAATTTACGAATAAAAATAATTTTTTTATTTTTTTCGGATAGTTACGGAAAAATAAAATTTTGATCGTTTTTTCGTTTCGATATTCTAAACTCATTGGTGTAAGTCAATTTTTTTGAGTTGTTTGTTGTATTTTTTTATGTATTTTTTTTATTTTATATTTTTTTGGATATTTATAGAAAAAAATAAAGTTTTGATTTTTTTTTTCTTGAAAATCATTATTTTGGATATTTTAAAGTCATTGGTGCAAGTCTAAAAAAAAAGTGTTTCTATATTTTTCTTGATTTTTATATTTTTCTGACATTTATGAAGAAAAATAAAATTTTTGATTTTTTTCAAACAGTTACGAAAAAAAGTAAAATTTTGATGTTTTTTTTTGTTTCGATATACTAAAATCATTGGTGCAAGTCAAAAAAAAAGAAGTGTTTTTGTATTATTTATGTATTTCTGTTGATTTTATATTTTTCCGAATATTTACGAAAAAAAATAAGGTTTTGATTTTTTTTCTTGAAAACTATTATTTTGGATATTTTAAAGTCATTGGTGCAAGTCAAAAAAATCTGAAGTGTATTATATTTTCTTTATATTTTTCTTGATATTAATATTTTTCAGACATTAATGAAGAAATATTAAATTTTTGATTTTTTCCGGACAGTTACTGTAATGACACTCCAGGTCATTTCTATGTACCCACCTTCTTTTCTTCGGTTAGAGATTATCTACAGCGACCCCAAGTCATTTAAAACTTGCTGGCACTAACAGGTCGATCGCCTGGTCGTTCATTTGGATTTTGTGTAGCTTTCCGTGTTTTAGAGGCCTTAAAGATTGAAAGTGACTTTTAGTTAGTTCATCAGGAAAATGGCCTCAGAATGGAATTTTGACAGTTCCATCAGCTCCGGAATGGCCAAATTAGGCTAAAGTGTGGTTGACTCGAGTCCTGAGGCTTTCGGTGAGAGTTTAAACTATTTTTAGCGTTTAGCCTTGAAAACTGGCCAGCGGTTTACTTTGGTCAACATTTTTGGAAAACGTATCTAAATGAAAATTCTGACATCGCAGCCCAAAATGTCGAATTTGGTGTAGAACGACTTTTCGTTCGACTCCTGAGGCCTTCAGACTCATTCTGAGCCCCTCGGTGGATTTTGGTTTAAAATGGCCTTTGGGAGTGGGACCCATTTTTTATCGAGATGACCTCTGATGGAAATTTCGACTGTGCCGCTGAGTCTGGAATATCAAATTTATTAGGGTAGAATATCTATTTTATTTTTATCGGGTTTCGAACCAATCCCGAGCACCCAATTGGAGATTTTAAAGTTGGCATAAAAAAAACCAGCTTTTCAGCTGATATATATAGCTGGTGCAGGCCATTTCAGGCTCATTTCTCAACTTCAAACCTTCATAACTCTCTCATTTCAAGTCCGATTTTAGTGATTCGAAGGTCCATCTTGTGGGGGTTTTCGCAAGAAACGCGTTGGTGAACTCGGAAACTGATTTGGGGTCTCCATTTGAGGTAAATTTCATGAAATACCTGCTGCCATTACCCTTTTTCTGAGCTTGATCTTGAGAATTTTTTAGACTTGATATCTCAGCCATTTTAGGTCCGATTTCGGTGATTTTTGGGGCAATCTTGAGTGGTTTTTCGAGAAAAACGCATTGACATGGTTGGAATTCGTATTTGAAGTTCTGTTAGAGGTAAGAATTATGTTTTAGCTGCTGCCATAACTCATTTTCGAGCTCAATTTTTGGGAAATTTTGGAAGATGATTTCTTGGTCATTTTAGGTCCGAATTTGGTGATTCAAGAGCCTAAATTGTGGGTTTTTTCGTGAGGATTGTCGTGGTGTGGTTGGTTTTAGGAGTTGGGCCCTTGTTTCTGGTTATTTCTTGTAAATAGCAGCGGCCATTGTTGTTCATTTTTAGCGTAATTTTCAGTTTTTCGTTGCATGTTCGTGTTGGGACTGTTCCGAGCCCCGAATTGTGTTCCAATTTGAAACACAAGTTTGGGGAGCTGTTTAGAACCTATTTTTGGGGTTAATTCTAAAATTTCCGGCGCAGGTCCCACTTTTCCCGTTTTTGACCCCGAAATTGGTCCGCCTCCGTTTCTTGCGAATTTAGTGTCTAAACAACTATAACGACGTTGTGATTCTGTTTTTGACAGCGTTGCAACGATCCGAGGTCGTTCAGAAGGGAATAGCTTCGGCGGAGTAGTTTGGAACGCGCGTGTTCGGCCTACAGATAGGCTACGACTTCCCTTTTATTTTAGATTGAGTTTGAATGTGTGAGCGTATGTGGATTTGCATGAATATTTGGGCGGGGAACTATATTAGCATGCTATGTTTGATAAAATTCATATTTAGGTTGTCTTCGGGTTCAGCGAATACTTGAATTGTTATATTTGATCATCCTTGCTTCCTGGTTTTGACTTATGAGTTATATTGGAGCATGTTTGTCCATAGTCTAGACTTAGACTAGTGATTCCATAGACTCACGATTGTTCAGAGTCGATAGATTATATTATTTTTACCCTGGTGTGACTTTGAGCGGCGTAGGTCCTGGTAGACTGATATAGCAGACTTGGGTGAGATAGAGATGAGCCTTAGCTAGGCAGTGACTCAACTATGGGACCTTAACATCCATAGTTCCTGTATGATCCTAACTTTCTACATTTTCGTCCGCCCACCAGGCCCGTTCGGTGATACATCCGACTTCAGTTCGGTTCTCTTGTCACCATGAGATGGTTAGAGGATATAGAAGATGGTTACGAAGAGTTTCCCATGCCTTTTAGATGCGGGAATCCTTGGATGGCTTATTTGGAAGCTTTACGCTACTGTGGTAACTTAACATGAGGTTTCACCCGCGGTTCGAGGTCCGGGTTTGTTCTTCCTGCTGCTGCTTATTTACCCTCCTATAATGGAGTCGACATACAGAGTCTGCCCCCTTCCCCCTTGGGTTATATCACTTTATCTATGGGTAGTCAACATTCGCAGTTCGAGGTCCCAGCTCTGTGCTATCCCTTGCAGAGTTCGGCTCTATCGGCGTATCTACTATAGGCAGACTCAACCGCGGTTCGAGGTCCAAGTTCTGTGTTTCCTTTCTTTCATAGCTCATGAATACTAACATTTCTGTAATGCTTCAGGTTTACAAATCTCCTCTAGTCTTAGTTTAGCTTTTCTGTGTACTAGTCGGTCTTATGGGGGTCCTTTCGGGGTTTTACTTTAATTTGCGCACGAGTGTACCTTCTGGGCTTATAGGGGCCAGTTGGAGTAGTCACCTTAGGTTTGTTTGTCTTACACTCGTGTGCATACCTTTACTTTTCTTGTTCGTGACCTCTGTTTGTGTTTTATTCTAGCATTTCCTATTGCTTTTACCTTTCTTACTCAGTCGGCCTATGATGCGTACTGGGTACCTTTTCACTGGTACTCATACTACACTTTGCATCTATTTTCGTGATGTAGGACCGAGCACCAATCATCAGCGCCGCCATTCGAGCCAGTAGCAGCCAACATCCAGAGGTGAGGGTGAGCACAACATCCTAATCATTGTCCTCTTCTTCTGTACATATATTTTGTGGCTCGTCTTTTGTAATTGAGACAAGTCCTTGTAGTTGCGTATGTTTTTGTATGTTGGTCCACTTTTGGGACTTGTACTTTTAGTATGGATTTGTACTTGTGATTGCCAAGTTCTGGGAGGGATTCAGTTCTTATGTATGTATTCTTTTGGCTTGCCTTATTTCTTTTTGTTGTTATTGTTTCTGCCACTTGGTTTCTGCCCTTTTGCCCACTACTAGTTGTTCTGCGTTTCGGGATGGCTTACCTAATAGTGGGATATAGTAGGTGCCATCACAGCTCAAGGAATCGGGTTGTGACAAGTTGGTATGAGAGCCCCAGGTTGTTCGTTGGTCTCACTTGTATAGAGCTAGCGTCTAGTAGAGTCCTGCGGATAGGTGCGGAGACATCTGTGACTTATCTTCGGGAGGCTACAGGATGTCATTAGGAACATTCTTTATGTTGTATCATCTCGTGCAGTGCGTGTTTCATTGGTTTCATGGAATCTCACTTGTTTCACTCCTTCACAGGGACGGCTCGTAGACGTGGTTCCCCCGGTGGTGACGATCCACCTAAGGCAGAAGTAGAGCTTCGACCAGGCCTATAGGTCGACCACGGAGTAGGGGTAGGGGTCCAGCACTAGCCCTGGACAGAGATATAGCTCCAGACCTGGTAGAGGAGCCTCAGGATGCCCTTATTCCCCCTCAGCCGGAGGATCCAGGTTTAGTCCAGCCGCTAGCCGCACCGGTCATTACTCCTGCTCTTTAGGCAGCTATTGCCCAGCTACTTGCAGCTTTTGGGGGTGTACAACAGGTCCCTACAGCAGCTTCAGTTCCACCAGTAAAGCAGGAGCAGCCAGGTCTAGTTCCACCAGTACAGCAGGATAGGCCTCCAGCTCCCGTTCCAAGAGGTCACCAAGCCCCAATGCCTCCTACCGCCCAACTAGATGTTGCAAGAAGTGTTATACCATTCCAGGAGCAGAGGATGCTTAGATATTTCCTCATATTGGCACCACCGAGGTTCTCAGGGGCAGTTGGAGAGGAATCCCATGAGTTTCTGACTTCCTGCCGTGAGCGGTTACACGCCATGAGTTTGTTGGAGTCCCGAGGGGCAGATTTCACAGCCTATCAGCTTGACGGACCCTCCAGGCAGTGGTGGCAGACATATTTCGAGACTAGGCCAGTCGGGTCCCCTCCGGTGTATTTGACGGAGCTTTCAGAGGGGGTCCCCTCCGGTGTATTTGACGGAGCTTTCAGAGGCCTTCCTAGCTAGATTTGTTCCCAGGAGTCTCAAAGATAGGCTTCGCGATCAGTTTTCGAGATTGGAGCAGGGATCCATGACCGTGTCTGAGTATGAGGCGAGATTTTAGGAGCTGTCCAGGTATGCTACTGTGATATTACCCACGGAGGAGGAGAGGATCCAGTGTTTTGTTCGAGGTCTAAGGACCCCGTTGCGGGTTGAGACCCATTTTTTTGTTACAGCGGGCCATTCTTTTCTGGATATAGTTGATCACGCCCGTTCCATCAAGTAGTTCCATCGCGAGGCCCAAGGAGGCAGCGACAAGAGGGCCCGACATGAGAGTAACTACAGTGGGCCCCGTTACAAGTCCAGAGATTATCAGGGCAGTCCCCAGTAGCAGTTCCAGCAGGGTCAGTCTAGTCGACCGGTACAGGCAACACTCCAGGCTTCAGGGGGTGATCAGTGATGTGCCGCAAAATCTTGGCACATTTGATGCTTGAAAACTAAGAATTAGTACTAAAATCAGGTGTAGTTATATGGATATGAAGTGTTTGTACAGGTAAAACAGGTAGTTGTGAAAGAGAAGAAAAGAAGAAAATGCAAGTTGGGATCTGGGAGTTTGATGTCCAAGTGAAGACCACGGAGCCCTTGACGGGTCGTACTAATTCTTAGTTTTCAAGCATCAAATGTGCCAAGATTTTGCGGCTCATTAACACCCTTAACTTAGAACTATTACTTGTCCTCAAGTGATGAGAAAATCAATACATTCGGCCCTCAAATCATTCAAATATTTTTGAAACTACACAACAACCATCTCAAACACAATTTGTATCCAAAACCATGAATCTAACATTCAAGGATCAATCTATGACATCTCATTACTTACAGTCAATCATGTTTATGCCTGTGAATTATCAGCTAACACAATCTGCTCTCAAATGCAATCACTGTGTCCTCACACCAAAGAAGTCCCTCACTCATGACAATTGGGACTAAGTACTACGCTCACACTCTCAAAGAACTTCTAACACTAACAACAAACTACCATAGGCTTTCCCTTGCTTTCTATGCTCTATCTTTCAAACACCCGGAATAGGATCACTGTAGGACTTTATTGGCTTGTAACATGGTCTCAGGATAGGGAATGGATATTTGGGTTTGTGAGTGACTAGTCCATTGGTTTTCCAAAGTTTCGTTTGCACACAACTCTTTTCTGAACGATTCCCTCTTTAACTTCATTTCAGCACATCTCAACAACCATTATTTTCTTCAGACTTTTTATATATATATATATGCAATTTTTGTATGCATTTAGCTCACTGGTTGAACCTTCTTTTGCACTTCTTCTTTCTGCTCGGGTTGCAATCACCCTCAACTTAGGCTTTTGGCCTAAGTTGTGATATCGTATCTTCAGAAATCAACGGATATGATATTATTGGGTAAGAACAAAAACTGATTTTTTTAGGCTCAAATCGGGTTCAAGTGGTAAGCTTTTTATTTGGTAGTTCTGTTTTTGGTTTTTTTTTACTGGCTTACAAAAACGGCCTACTGATCATTTTCCTATTCGGTTATTCTCAGACTTAAGCAAGACTACTTCGGCAAGTTCTAGTTTCTGCTCCAGACTTCAAACAAAACTTTCAAACACACATGACACAGGACTACACTATCCAGTTTCTTGGTTCACCAATTTATTGATCAGGCTAGCAATGCTCAACATGT
This sequence comes from Solanum acaule, assembly GCA_036250505.1. Taxonomy (NCBI): domain Eukaryota; kingdom Viridiplantae; phylum Streptophyta; class Magnoliopsida; order Solanales; family Solanaceae; genus Solanum; species Solanum acaule. The sequence goes on along the minus strand of JAJOOR010004072.1, from coordinate 23,320 downwards.
AACTATCTAAGATGTCATCTAAAGATCCTAACAGTCAAACTTCATATCAAGGTAATCATTACACACAGAATAACTGCTGCACAACTCAACACACAAACACACACAGAGAACCAGTTTTCACAGTAACATAGAGTCAACCTCCATTCATTCTAACAACTTAAAGACAATAACGAAAATAAAACAAGGCTGTGAGGAGGGGTCATACCTACGGCGCTCTAGGCGCCAGTAGTCGTCTCAGCATCGGCACCCTTATCACTGGGTACACTCTCAGAATTCAACACATGATCAGATTGGTCACCACTTGCCGGGGCAGGTGCTCCACTACCAGAAGCTCCAGCTAACACAGTGTCTCGTTGTTGTTGCTCACAGGCTACTTTTTCTCTCTCTGCCTTCCTTGATGCCTTACGAGATTTCTTTTCTTGCCTTCTTTCCTCTTTGGACAGGTCAGCAGGTATTTCCTCCTCAGATTCTCCAGCTCTGTGTTTTCTCTTGCCGGACTTACTCGTGGGTAGGTCTCCCCAGAGATCATCAATTGATTGAGTGGAGGGTGCTTGATTTAGCATTTGAATTAAAGACTCTGGTATTATAGGAGTAGGTACATGTATTGGATTTTCAGCCAGTTTAGCAACCTGATTTCTCATATCGGCCAACTGTGATTTGAACTCTTTAGTATCTACTAAACGGGCGGCCTGGCATCAATCTTAGACAAGGTTCTCTAAACCATCCATTCTGTCTTTTAAGACAGCTAGCTCCTTCCACATCTAATCCTTGATCTCTTTTTTTCGCAGCTAACACCTTTGTCTCTATTAGCTGAGGCATCCGGATTACAATCTGGTCTACCCATGTCCTGGTTTGGCACTGATCTGCAACCAATTTCTCAAGAAAGAGCATAGGAATAGTGACAAAGGTACCAGGAGCCAGTGAGGTGGTGGTGCCTCTGTGGAAGGCTGTGATGACTCTCTCTGTTCTGGACCTCTATTTGTATGTGGGATGTCAATTGGTACGTGAGGGACAACAATTAATGGACCTACAGCTACAGATTTCGCACCAAAGAGATGGTTAGCGACATATTTGATCTTAGAAGCATGGGTGAGTCTGAGTGCGTCACCTCATATGTCAACTAAGTTGTTTGGAGGAATGTTCACTTGGCGACAAAATTTCCCTTTCAGACAAGGAAAAGGAAATCCGGCCCTCTCATTCAGTGCCCTGTCTCGCATCTCGGTCGTTATAATCCACCCCACATTAACCGGGTAACCAACCAAGAGGCATGCTACCAAAGACACCAATGAAGGAGACAAGGTGTTATCATTAATTATCGATATCAATTGCGCACGGACAACAGCCCACCAAACCTTGATCGGAAAAGATAATGAAGCTTTAGTAATGACTGTTGGCGTAGCTGTGACCCAAACTGCATTCTCCCCGTCTACAACAATTTGCTTCGCAATCCATCACAAAACCCTCTCTCGAGACTTCTAATCCTTCATTGTAGTGTCACTGGTGACCTCATGATGCTTGCCCTAAACAAGGCCAACTGAAACTGGTGCAAAGTATTTCGGGCCATGCAGCATTCTGTTAATAGCAGCCACAGAGATATCTATCGCTTTTGCCTGAACTATAATTGAGTTGAGTAGACCCCAGGTCATAGCAATGTCCTTCTATCCACGTTTCGTGGTCTCTGTTTCCGCAGCAAAGTTCATTAGTGTAGCTGCATAAGATGAATAAAACTCTCTCGCCAGGTGGCGAGAGAATTCTCCAGGTGCATTGTCCATCCAATCAAACTGATGAAACTGAAATGTCTGATAAATGTCTGGGAATGCTTTGATGTCAGCTACCACCACTTTGGTCTCAGGCATGATTGGTCTATCTTTGAAACCATCATTCTTGGTCACAATACCCTTGTCGAAGAATTCTTTGGACCGGTTCACAGTGCACATGGAGCGGTAACAAGCAATCAGTTGCGGTCTCGCTGCAGGATTAGGTTCATGGATGTCACATACAACACCATGGTATCATCATATGTGATCTCTACATCCTCATTTATTGTAGTTGCCTCCTCTCATACTCCAGTTTCAGCTTCTGTATTTGTCGTAGGTGGAGAGGTGTTTGCATCTTCCTGAGAGCCGCTTTCAGACTCTGCACTGCCCCCCGAATTATCAGCAGACTGGCTACTTGAACCAGCATTAGAGTCACTACCCGATGCTTCAATGCTACCGGAATGACTTCCTCCCTCTTCAGATTAGGGAGGAGTGTCTTGGAGAATTGCTCTCTTGGTATATGCTCTCGTAGCCCGAGGTGAGTGATCTTCAGGTGTGATATTTATTTGCACCTCAAAACTACTAGCCTCGGAGTCGTCATGACCTTCTGATTGAGAAGCAATGGGGGGGCAGGTTTGGTTGCGTTCTTTCTTCGGGGAGGCATAGTACCTGAGAAACGCAATACTAATTAGTACAAAACATAATAAAATGACACACTATCGGGTACTCAGACTTCCCCTGTGTAATTACCTCGTGATGCCTTGCCTTAAGAATGTCTTCACCCAATCTATCATTGGGAACGGCCACATAATCAAACAAACGACAGAAATAAAAGTACAGAAAAATATTTTTTTTAAACAAAGTAAATTGTACGGGAGCTTATACGGGTTGTGGTGGGTACCACAGGCCGTTAAAGCCCTCGTGGAAACTAATACAGAAGCAGTGTATCAGTGTGTAACAGAAAATTGACCAAGTAATGTTCACAGTCGGTTTCACGGCTCATGGAGTGAACCACGGTCCGTGATACTAGTCGTGAACTTATTTGATGGGTGGAAGGAATTTCAAGTGTGGTCCACGATTGGTTTCATGGGCCGTAGAAGCTTCCACGGTGCATGAAGCCTATCGTAGTCTTACACTTGGCCATTTCATTAGTCATCTTATTCCCCAAATGCACTATAGACCATATTTACAACACCAAACCACCATGTTTGCAAAGATTCACAACCTACCCATATCTACACATCAACACATTTCGTAATAAACTCAATTAAATAACATAGAATCACAACCAACTAGGACAACCACAACTTCAACCACCCCACAGTAGATCACAACCAATTTAAACAAACATAATTTCAACCTACTGTTATCATTCTCACATAAGAAAACTATTAATTCAACTGATCCTATACAAGTAGGTATTCCCATTTTCATAAAAGATCACAGTGAGGCTATTAATATCATTGAATTTCAACACACACAAAGCCAATCCAAAACCATATTCATGCAATAGACAGATACCATCATCATACCTATACAGTAGATCAATCAACAATACCCAATTTAACTTAACCCACAACAAGTCAGGATCAATCCAAGTAACTCATCACATAATTATACTCAACTTGACTAAATCGAAGTAGCTCAACTCACTTTTATACAAGATCAACCTTATGGCAAGTGATGAAAGAACTTACTTGGAGTTTAGAAACAAATTTCGCGCAGCAGGATGAATCAGAGAGTGCGACTTAAGGTTCTTGACAACTTAGGATTAGGGCTTGGAATCTTTGATGAATTTAGGATTTATGGATGATGAGAACCATTTTAAAACTTTTAAGAACCGTTATGGAAGAGATGAAGAGGAAAAACTCCGACCTTTGGCGATTTAGGAATTATATAAACCATTCTTTTAATATTTGTTCCATCGTGGGTCGGATTTTGGTAGGACTGAGTTGTGGACAACAGACCGTGAAAGTGACCGTGAAAGTGCCCGTGAAGGTCACCACGGTCCGTATAGTGGTCCGTAAAACTAACTTGAGACCAGAATCCTTACATGTGGTTCACAAGAGGCTAGATGATTCGTACAAATCACGACGGACCGTGAACCCTTATGTGAACCTTTTTATGGCACATTCCAGTAGCTCCCTTAGGTTGGTCCTAAAGTTGACGGACCATGAAAGTGCCTGTGAAGGGCACCACGGTCTGTGAGACTGCCCGTGAAGAGCAGTCTGCACCCAGTTTCTATACTTTATAACCCATTCTCTCCTGCACACATCAACACACAGTGACTCTATAAAAACAAAGAAAAATAAAGAGAAGGGAAAATACCTACTACAATTACATATTGGGTTGCCTCCCAAGCAGCACACAATTTAACATCACGGCGCGACGCATGTTACTTGATTACTTAGACTTCATCAAGTTTACATTCCTCCACAATCTTCACATCCTTTGGAACACCCAAGTATGCCTTGATTTGCTGTCCATTGGCTTTGAACCTCTCTCCCTTATCATTTTTCAGCTCAATAGCACCCGACTAAAACACATGTTCTACCTTAAAAGGTCTAGACCATTTGGATCTTAACTTTCCCGAAAACAAACAGAGTCTAGAGTTGAAAAGTAACACCAAGTCACCAGGAGTGAAGTTTCTTTTCTCAATATGCTTTCCATGGTATAGCTTCATCCTCTCCTTATACAGTGCAACCCTCTCATAGGCCCGTAGACGGAACTCATCCATCTCATTGATCTGATCCAACCTCAGGTTTGCAGTTTCGCTCCAACTAAGGTTCAGCTTCTTTAGAGCCCAGAGTGCTTTATGCTCAAGCTCAACCGTCATATGACATGCCTTTACAAACACCAATTGATATGGAGACATACCAATAGGCGTCTTGAAAGCTGTCTGATATGCCCATAGAGCATCATCTAACTTCCGTGCCCAATCTATCCTGTTGGCATTCACCGTTTTAGCCAGGATCGCCTTGATTTTCCTGTTGGATACCTCTACTTGTCCACTAGTCTGTGCGTGATAAGGCGTTGCAACCTTGTGTTGTTTAACCCCATACTTGGTCAGAAGCGCACTGAACACCTTGTTGCAAAGTGAGAACCACTATCACTGATAATAGCTCTGGGTGTGCCAAACCTTGAGAAAATATTCTTCTTTAGGAAACCAGCTACACTTTTTCCATCATTCTCAGGCAAAGCAATGGCCTCAACCCATTTGGACACATAGTCCACTGCAACCAATATGTACTTATGCCCATAAGAACTCACAAATGGGCCCATGAAATCGATTCCCCACACATCAAACAACTCCACCTCTAAAATAGGTGTCATGGGTAACTCATGGCACAGAGAGATGGCTCCTTGTCACTGGCACACATCACAACTCCTTACTATGTCCATGTCATCTTGATGAATTGTGGGCCAGTAGTACCCACACTGAAGTATCTTGTGGGCTGTCCGAGCACCTCTATGATGGCCATCTACTGGAGATGAGTGGTAAGCTTCCAGAATATGCAGCATCTCAGCTTCAGGGATGCACCGCCTAGTTCCTGTTCAGTGTAATTCCATTGTGCTCTATTTAGTGACTTACTAGCATAGTAAATCGGATGGAACATCTTGTTTCTCTTCTGCCCCAATACAACTCCTAGAGTAGTACCACTAGCATCACACATCACCTCAAATGGTTCGGCCCAATCTGGGCCAATGATTACTGGGGCAGAGACTAGCTTCTCCTTTAGGTATTCAAAAGCTTTTAGACATGCCTCATCAAAAACAAATTTCACCTCATTCTCTAAAAGCTTGCACATGGGGTGTGAAATCTTAGAGAAGTCCTTGATAAAATGCGTATAGAATCCGACATGTCCTAAGAAGCTTCGAATACCCTCACATAGATTGGTAGAGGTAACTTTTCAATCACCTTAATTTTGGCCTTGTCGACCTCTATCCCCTTCTGTGATACTTTGTGCCCAAGGACTATGCCCTCTTTCACCATGAAATGACACTTCTCCCAATTCAGCACTAGGTTGGATTCCCCGTATCTCTGTAGGGCCCTGCTAAGATTTAGCAAACAGTCATCAAAAGTATCACCTACCACCGAAAAATCGTCCATAAATACCTCAAGAGTCTCCTCCACCATGTCTGAGAAAATAGACATCATACATCTTTGGAATGTTGTTGGTGCATTACATAGTCCAAATGGCATGTGTTTAAACGCAAAGATGCCATAAGGACATGTGAAAGTGGTCTTTTTCTGATCTTCAAGAGCAATTGATATCTGGTTGTAGCCAGAGTATCCATCTAAGAAACAGTACCACCCTTTACCAGCCAACCTGTCAAGCATCTGGTCCATGAAAGGCATCGAAAAGTGATCCCTCAAAGTCCACTTGTTCAGCTTCCCGTAGTCCATACACACTCGCCATCCAGTAACTGGTCTCTGTGGGACTAACTCATTTTTGGCATTTGCAATTAGAGTCATAACTCTTTTTTTGGGCACACATTGTACTAGACTGACCTAGTGGTTGTCAGAAATGGGATAGACCACCCCAACATCTAACCACTTGATGATCTCCTTTATGACCACCTCTTGCATAGGTGGGTTTAACCTCCGCTGGTGTTCAATGCTTGGGTTGCAGTCCTCCTCGAGTTGAATATTATGGGTGTATATGCCTGGAGGTATTCCGATGATACCAACAATGGTCGACCCAATGGCCTTTTTGTACCTTCTCAATACTTTGATCACCTCCTGAACCTGTTCATCATTTAAATCTGCAGCCAAGATCACAGGTAAAGTGTTGTTAGTTCCCAAAAATACATACCTTAGGTGACTGGGTAACTGTTTCAGTTCCAGCACCGGTGGCTCCTCGATGGATGGTATTGCTGGAGGGCTTGGCTTGTTTTTCAAGTCTAGGTCAAATTTCTTTGGAGCATACGAGTGTGCCCCCATACCCTACAAAGCATTCATAGTCTCTATATAGTCCGACCTGAAATCAGCTTCAAAGTTCATCAGCACTGCTGCTAAGGTTTCAACAACCATCCTCTATTCGATAGGTACCCTCATTTCTTCATCAGCAACCACCTCTATTGCAGAAACTACATTTATGTCATATGGCTGCTTCATCGACCTCCAAATATTGAACTTTACCTCATCCTTGTTGAGTTTGAACTTCAGCTCTCCTGTCTCAACATCTACCAAGGCTCTTCCTGTGGCCAAAAATGGTCTTCCCAGAATGATGGGAACCTCAAAGTCCACTTCACAATCCAAGATTACGAAGTTTTTCAGAAAGAGGAATGTGTCCACCTTTATGAGCACATCATATAGGATTCCCACAAGCCGCTTCACTGACCTATCTACCATCATTAACCTCATTGTTGTGTGTCTTGGAACTCCTAACCGCAATTTCTTGTAGATGGCTAACGGCATCAAGTTGATACTGCTCTTAGATCACACAAAGCCTTTGCAAATTTGATTAATCCAATGGTGCACGGTATAGTGAATGCATCTGGGTCTTCCTTTTTCTGTACCAGAGATCTGGTAGCAATGGAGCTGCAATGATGAACATCGTTAGTTAAATCAACACTTACAACTCTCTTCTTTGTAACCAAGTCTTTCATGAACTTGGCATATCCTGACATCTGCTCCAGAGCTTCCACTAGTGGTATGTTAACTGAAAGCTACCTCAACATGGTGATGAACATTGCAAAGTTCCCATCTTCAGCTTTCTTTTTGAGCCTTTGAGGGAAAGAAGGAGGTGGTCTGGAAATCTATTGTAAAGGCATGTTTCCCTCGACCTCTCACAGCTTGTGTTATTGGCTGTGTATCCTCCAAGTCCTCTACCTGTACAGCTTCATCCTCATTTCTGCCAGCTTGCTCCAATATCTGTTCATGTTTAGTACCTGCAGAAATAGGGTCAGTAAGAATTTGACCACTCCTGGTGGCAATGGCCATGCAATGCTTGTCTTTCTTGGGGTTTTGGATTGTGTCACTTGGTAGTGACCCATTCTTCCTCTGATTTAGTGAGGCTGAAAGTTGTCCCAACTGCTACTCCATTTGCTTGATGGAGGTGGTGTGAGAGTCCACCAGTTGACTCATGCTCGAGAAATCACCTCTCATCTCTTTTACCCCCTGCATCAGTTGATTCAACTTTCTGGAGTACCTTGGCCATCATGTCTTCCAGCTTAGACCCGCTGGAACTACCGCTTGCCCGGTCTCTATTACCTAGGGGTACATAGACACCACTACAATCATTTTTGTACCCATCTCTGTTCTACCAGTTTCCCTGCTCTCTATTTGCTGGCCTATCATATTGTCCTTCCCAGCATAGTTCCGACCTGCATTTCCAGAGTTATAATTCCAGAAACCTCCTTGGTTACCCAGGTAGTTAGCTTCCTCATCTAGATCGATGTCCTAATCTTCATACTTGTTTTGTTGTCCCATGACATTTACCTTTTCAGACTTGGCGACAATATGCTTTGTGAGCAGATTTATTTGGGTCCTCATGTGCACCATGTCCTGGTCCCTTTCTTCTTCTCTCTTTCTTTGCTCAGCTGAAAGTTCATAAGTATACCCAAGATCTCCTACTTCTGCATCTCTTGTGTACCATGCCCTATTGTTCTTTGACACCTCGTCTAGCAGCTGCATGCTCTCTGAGAATGATTTTCTCATGAATGACCCTCCGCACACTGCATCAACAACAGGTTTAGTAACATAGTTTAAAGATCTAAAGAAGGCATGTTTAAGATGTCTCTAAGTGAGATCATGGTTTGGGCATTTCTTTAGCTTTTGGCTGAATCTCCACCAAGTGTCATGCATTGCTTCTCTCGGTAGCTGCTTATGGGCACTTATCTCATCCTTCATTTGTAGCTCTTTTGATTCTGGAAAGAATCGTTCCAAGAATGCTTCTTTCAACTCAGTCCACATTCTAATGGAGTCATCCGGCATCTCGTTCAACCAATTAGTTGCCTCTCCAGTAAGAGACAAAGGAAACAACCTTAACCTCATCGTTGTTTGGCTAACTCCAAGAATCTCTTGTGAGTTGTAGATCGCCACAAAATTCATAAAATGTTGATTTGCATCATCACCAGCTGCACCCCTGAACATACCTTTAAGATTCAAAAGTTGAATCATGGTCTTGGTGATTGTAAATTTCACACCTGGAGGTAGTGCAGGTAACACTATCGCTCTTGTAGCTCCAACTCCATCCAACTTTGCATCATCATCTTCATACATCATATGAGCTGGATGCTAAACTCTACCCCTTGGGGCCATTGGTTGGTGGTTGAGAGGAATCTGTCCATCCACTCCTCTGTTCTCTTCCACCACCCTAGGCTGGTTGTTCACAACATTCTGCTGAACACCTCTTGCAGTGGCTTCAGCTTTTAGTCCCAGCCTTTGTCTTTGCACCTCCAGTTCTTGTGCAGTAGGTGTCGTTCATGGAAGTTTGTTGATAACCCAAGTGAAGATCACGGACGCCTATACGGGCCGTGAATATCAAGACGGATCGTGACATAGTCCGTGAAGTTGAACTAGTGGCTAGGAATCAAGGAGTTGAAATGGGATTTAACCAAGTGAAGACCACGGACATCCAGACGGACCGTGGTCTCTTTAACGGTCCGTGGTGTTGTCTGTGGTGCAGTTTCCAGTATGGTGGCATTGAAGACCAAGACTTTGGGAGTTCCAAGTGAAGACCACAGACACTCAGACGGACCGTTGTCTCTTTAACGGTCCGTGGTGTTGTCCGTGGTGCAATTTCCAGTGTGCAAGCCTTGGACGACCCAAGTTAGGAAATTCCAAGTGAAGACCACGAAGGGCTTCATGGACTGTGAAGCCCTTGACGGGTCATAGAGCTGTTCGCGAAGTGCCCGATATTTCAGTCCTACTTCGAGTAGTATTCTTTTTAAAACACTATTTTTGAATTAATTAGGTCATTTTTATGTTTTTATCTGATCTTAGCTAGAACGACGAACGGGTTTCCATTATTCTAAGTTTGTATTCTCGATTTGAACATTGAATTCAGTTTGAAGTTCGGATTTTCGGTTCTCAGATTATTAAAGTGATTGTTGGTTTGCTTATTCTCGCAAGTACTTTTTAACATGTTTTCACTCTTTATTGCTGATTGTTTACGTGAAATCATGAGTGGCTAAATACCACGACTGGGTTGTGGGATCCATGACGTAATTCCAACTGTGATTCTGTAAGACGAGTGAATGGCAATTTGTGGTTACAAACTGTAGTTTAGCTTTCGTTTTCATATATTCTAATGAGTGCACATATTAGATGAAGCCAGTATCTATCATTTGTTCGAGAAAAAAATGACAGTTAGGAAAAAGCTGGACTAACCTATCGAATTGGAGTTAAAGTTTGAGTTCGAGAGAAGAGAACTTTAACATCAAACCATTGTAAGCGAGGGTAAATGTTAGTAACACTCTAGGGCTGAGAGGACGTGAGTGAGAATTGTCTGACTAGACTGAGAAGTGTCAGATGAAATTAACTCGCATATATTTTGTAAAGACAAATTGCCTGAAACTCAATTACGGAAGCATACTAGAACTAGCGTTATGGGAACACAATCCTAGTTTCATTTAATCAATTGAATCAACTTTATAACGTAATATTCTGTTAGTCGTTAATCTGGAAGTCTACTGCTATCTTAGTTACTAGAACATTATAACCAACTCCAATTTACTTTCCGTCATTGTTTGCTTAAGAGATAATAACAACATTGAATAAATGCGACTGTGAAACCTTTTCTGTAAAGAAATTCTCTGTGGGATCGACCTCAACTCAAGTTGAGTTCTGTAAATTGACATCGACCGTTTACACCTCTTAATTGAGGCGTGAGTTTGGACGTATCAATCAGCACCAGCAGGATGCCTCCGGTCAAGGTGGCCCTCCCTATATTGCAGGCCAGAGAGCGAGAGATACAACATTGGCTGCTTCAGTTTAGACTGGTTCATTACATTCAGCGGTTCAGAGTACAAGGGCTTCAGATGTGGGTACTACGGGCCGTAGCGGTCGCTACTTTGCGGGTCGGTCTTCCCAGGGGTGCTATAATTATGGTGAGTTAGACCATTGGTCCAGAGATTGCCCCAGGCGGAGGGTTGGGCCTTCTACTTCCTAGACAGCTTGGTCAGCTCCAGCAACAGCAATACCCCCCAGCCAAGGGCGGGGACCAGCTTGGTGCAAGTCAAATTTTTTTTGAGGTGTTTCTTGTATTTTTTTTTTTTGTGTTTTTCTTGATTTTATATATTTTTGAACAATTACGATAAAAGCAAAATTTTGATACCTTTTCATTTCGATATTCTAAAGTCATTGGTGCAAGTCAAAAAAAAATTGAGGTGTTTTTTGTATTCTTTATGTATTTTTCTTGATTTTATATTTTTTCGGATATTTACGGGAAAAAATAAGGTTTTGATTTTTTTCTTGAATACCATTATTTTAGATATTTTAAAGTCATTGGTGCAAGTCAAAAAAGAAATTGAAGTGTTTTTGTATTTTATTTATATTTTTCTTGATTTTTATATTTTTCAGACATTTACGAAGAAAAATAATTTTTTTGATTTTTTTTTGGACAGTTACGAAAAAAGTCAAATTTTGATCGTTTTTTCGTTTAAATATTCTAAAGTCATTAGTGCAAGTCGAAATTTTTTTGAGGTTTTTTTTAACTTTTTATGTATTTTTCTTGATTTTATATTTTTTCAAATATTTAGGGGAAAAAAAAGGTTTTGAGTTTTTTTCTTGAAAATCATTATTCTTGATATTTTAAAGTCATTGGTGAAAGTAAAAAAAAATGTGAAGTGGTTTTATATTTTTCTTGATTTTTCTATTTTTCGGACATTTACGAAGAAAAATAAATTTTTTGATATTTTTCGGACAGTTACGAAAAAATTAAAATTTTGATCGTTTTTTCCTTTTCGATATTCTAAAGTCATTTGTGTAAGTCGAAATTTTTTTGAGATATTTTTTATATATTTTTCTTGATCTAATATTTTTTCAAATATTAACGGAAAAAAATAATGTTTTGATTTTTTTCTTGAAAACCATTATTTTGGATATTTTAAAGTCATTGCTGCAAGTCAAAATAAATTGAAGTGTTTTAATATTTTCTTTATATTTTTCTTGATTTTTATAGTTTCCGTACATTTACGAAGCAATATAAAAATTTTGATTTTTTTGGGAAAGTATGAAAAAGTGAATTTTGATCGTTTTCTCGTTTCGATATTCTAAATTCATTGGTGCAAGTCGAAATGTTTTAGAGGTGTTTTTTTGTATTTTTTTATGTATTTTTCTTAATTTTATATTTTTCGGACATTTACGAAAAAAATAAGGTTTTGATTTTTTTCTTGAAAATCATTATTTTGGATATTTTAAAGTCATTGTGAAAGTCCAAATTTTCTTTTTGTAGTGTTTTTATATTTTCTTTATATTTTTCTTGAATTTTATATTTTTCGGACATTTACGAGGAAAAATAAAAAAATTGTTTTTTTTCGGTCAGTTACGAAAAATAGTAAAATTTTTATAGTTTTTTCTTTTTGATATTCTAAAGTCATTGGTGCAAGTCAAAAACAATTTGAGGTGTTTTTTTTTATAAATTTATGTATTTTACTCGATTTTATATTTTTCAAATATTTACGGAAAAAAATAAGATTTGTTTTTTTGAAAACCATTATTTTGAATATTTTAAAGTCATTCGTGCAAGTAAAAAAAAATTGAAGTGTTTTTATACTTTTCTTGATTTTTATATTTTTTAGACATTAACGAAGAAAATTAAAACTTATAGATTTTTTCGGACAATTATGAAAAAAAGTAAAATTTTGATCATTTTTTCGTTTCTCTATTCTTAAGTCAATGGTGCAAATCAAATCTTTTTTGAGGTGTATTTTGTAGTTTTAATATACTTTTGTTGATTTTATATTTTTCGGATATTTACGGGGAAAAAAATAAGGTTTTGATTTTTTTTTCTTGAAAAGCATTATTTTTGATATTTTAAAGTCATTGGTCCAAGTTAAAAAAAATTGATGTGTTTTTATATTTTTATATTTTTCGGACATTTACGAAGAAAAAGACTTATAGATTTTTTTCGGACAGTTACGAAAAAAAGTAAAATTTTGATCGTTTTTTTGTTTCTATATTCTAAATTCATTGGTGCAAGTCAAAAAAATTTTGAGGTTCTTTTTGTATTTTTAATATACTTTTCTTGATATTATATTTTTCAGATATTTACGAAAAAAAATAAGATTTTGATTTTTTTATTGAAAACAATTATTTTTTATATTTTTAAGAAATTGGTGCAAACCAAAAAAAAATTGAAGTGTTTTTATATTTTCTTTATTTTTTCCTTGATTTTCATATTTATTGGACATTTAGAAGAAAAATAGAAATTTTGATTTTTTTCGGATAGTTACGAAAAAAGTAAAATTTTGAATCTTTTTCGTTTCGATATTCTAAAGTCATTGGTTCAAGTCAAAAAAATTTTAAAGCTATTTTTTTATATCTATAATGTATTTTTCTAAATTTTATAATTTTTCAGACAGTTACGGAAAAAGAAAAATTTTAATTCTTTTTCGTTTCGATATTCTAAAGTCAATGGTTTAAGTTGAAATTTTTTAGAGGTGTTTTTTTGTACTTTTGATATATTTTTCTAAATTTTATATTTTTTCGGACATTTGCGGAAAAAAAATAATGTTTTGATTTTTTTTTCTTGAAAACCATTATTTTGGATATTTTAAAAGTTATTGGTGCAAGTCAAAAAAAATATTGAAGAGTTTTAATATTTTCTATATATTTTTCTTGATTTTTATATTTTTGTACATTTACGAAGAAAAGTAAAATTTTTGTTTTTTTTTTTGGACTATTACGAAAAAAAGTAAAATTTTAATCGTTTTTTTGTTTTGATAATCTAAAGTCATTGGTGCAAGACATAATTTTTTGTATTTGTTTATAGATTTTTCTTGATTTTATATTTTTTTGGTTATTTACGGGAAAAAATAAAGTTTTCATTTTTTCTTGAAAACAATCATTTTGGAAATTTTAAAGTAATGGTGCAAGTAAAAAAATATAGAAGTGTTTTTATATTTTTCTGACATTTACGAAGAAAAATAAAAATTTAAATTTTTTTTACAGTTACGAATAAAGTAAAATTTTGATTGTTTTTTCGTTTCAATATTCTAAAGTCATTGGTGTAAGTCGAAATTTTTTGAGGTGTTTTTTGTATCTTTTATGTATTTTTCTTGATTTTTTATATTTTCGAATATTTAACGAGAAAAATAAAGTTTTTATTTTTTTCTTGAAACCGTTATTTTGGATATTTTAAAGTCATTGGTGCAAGTAAAAAAGATTTAAGTGTTTTTATATTTCCTTCATATTTTTATTTTTTTCAGACAATTACGAAAAAGAGTAAAATTTTGATCCTTTTTTTTCTCAATGTTCTAAAGTTATTGGTGCAAGTCTCAATAAAATTTTCAGGTGTTTTTTATATTTTTTTAAAAATATTTTCTTGATATTTTTTTTTTGGATATTTACGGGAAAAAAATATGGTTTTGATTTTTTTTATTGAAAACCATTATTTTGGATATTTTAAAGTCATTGGTGCAAGTCAAAAAAATAATTAGAAATGTTTTATATTTTCTTTATATTTTTCTTGATTTTATATTTTCAGACATTTACGAAGAAAAATATTTTTTTGATTTTTTTGGACAATTACGAAAAAAGCAAAATTTTAATCGTTTTTTTGTTTCGATATTCTAATGTCATTGGTGCAGGTTGAAATGTTTTCGAGGTGTTTTTTCTATTTTTTATGTATTTTTCGGACATTTATAAAAGAAAATAATTTTTTTTAGATATTTTCAGACAGTTATGAAAAAAATTAAAATTTTGATCTTTTCTCTTTTGATATTTTCAGTCATTGATGCATGTAAAAAAAAATTAGGTGTATTTTTTATTTTTTTTGTATTTTTCTTAATTTTATATTTTTCGGATATTTACGGAAAAAATAATTTATTGACATTTTTCTTGAAAACAGTTATTTTGGATATTTTAAAGTCATTGGGGCAAGTCAAAAAAAATTTTGAAGTGTTTTTATATATTCTAGGTATTTTTCTTGACTTTTATATTTTTTGGACATTTAAGAAGGAAAATAAATTTTTGGATATTTTCAGACAGTGAAAAAATGTAAAATTTTGAACGTTTTTCGTTTCGATATTCTAAAGTCATTGAAGCGGATCAAAAAAAAATTTAGGTGCTTTTTGTATTTTTATGTATTTTCAAACATTTATGAAGGAAAATATTTTTTTTTTTGGATATTTTCGGACAGTTACTAAAAAAAAGAAAAATTTTGATATCTTTTTGTTTCGATATTCTAAAATTAGTGGTGCAGGGTCAAAATTATTTTGAGATTCTTTTTGTATTTTTTTGTATTTTTCTTGATTTAATATTTTTCGGATATTTATTGAAATAAGAAGGTATTGATTTTTTTCTTGAAAACCATTATTTTGGATATTTTAAAGTCATTGGGGCATGTCAAAAAAAATTGAAGCATTTTTATGTCTTCTTGATATTTTTATTTTTTGGACATTTATGAAAGAAAATAAAATTATTGGATATTTTTGGACAGTTACCAAAAAAGTTGATCTTTATTTCGTTTCCATATTCTAAAGTAATTGGTGTAGGTTGAATTTTTTTTAGGTATTTTTGTATGTTTTATGTATTCTTTTGATTTTTTTCGAAGGAAAATAAAATTTATGGATATTTTTGGAGAGTTATGAAAAAGAAAAATTTTGAACATTTTTTCGTATCGATATTCTAAAGTCGTTGGTGCATGTCGAAATTTTTTTGAGGTGAAATTTTTGAGGCTTTTTTTTTTATTGTTTATGTATATTTCTTACTTTTTCATCCATTTTCAGGCATTTACGTAATAGTCGGCCATTTTCGAACAATTACGAAAAGAAGTAAAAAAATTATATTTTATTCGTCACGATATTCTAAGGTCATTGGTATAAGTCAAATTTTTGTTAGGCCCTTTTGTATTATTTGTGAATTTTTCTTTATTTTTTTATTATTTTCTGGCATTTTCGTAATATACGACAATTTTTTGGCAGTTAAGAAAAGAAGTAAAATTTTGATCTTTTATTCGTCATGACATTCTAAGGTCATTGGTGCAAGTCAAATTTTTGTTTGTGGCGTTTGTTGTATTGTTTATATATTTTTATTGATTTTTTGGTCTTTTCCGGGCATTTACGTAGTATTCGGCCATTTTCAAAAAATTATGAAATGAAGTAAAATTTTGATCTTTTATTTGTCACGATATTCTAAGGTCATTGGTGCAAGTCAAAAAAAATTTAAAAGTGTTTTTTGTATTATTTATGTATTTTTCTTGATTTTTCGGTCATTTTCGGGTATTTACGTAATATTCAGCCATTTTCGAACAGTTACGAAAATTAGTAAAATTTTGATCTTTTATTCTTCACGATATTTTAAGGCCATTGGTGCAATTCGAAATTTTGTTCAGGCGTTTCCTATTGTTTTATTTTTTTTCTTGATTTTCCGGCCATTTTCAGACATTTATGTAATATTCGACCATTTTCGGACAGTTACGAAAAGATGTAAAAAATTTATCTTTTAATTGTCATGATATTCTAAGGTCATTGGTGCAAGTCGAAATTTTTTTGAGGCGTTTATTGTATTGTTTATGCACTTTTCTTGATTTTTCAGTCATTTTCGGGCATTTACGTAATAATCAGTTATTTTTAGACAATTACAAAAAGAAGTAAAATTTTGATCTTTTATTCGTCACGATATTCTAAGGTCATTAGTGCAAGTAGAAATTTTTTTCAAGCGTTTTTTGTATTGTTTATGTATTTTTCTTGATTTTTCGGCAATTATCGGGCATTGAAGTAATATTCCGCTATTTTTGGAAAGTTACGAAAAGATGTAAAATTTTGATCTTTTATTCGTCACGATATTCTAAGGTCATTGGTGCAATTCGAATTTTTTTTGAGGCGTTTTCTATAATGTTTATGTATATTTCTTTATTCTTTGCCCAATTTCGGGAATTTGCGTGATATTCGGTCTTTTTCGGACAGTTATGAAAAGAAGTAAAATTTTGATCTTTTATTCGTCACGATATTCTAAGGTCATTGGTGCAACTCAAAATTTTTTGAGGCATTTTTTCTATTGTTTCTATATTTTTTTGATTTTCGATCATTTTTGGGCATTTACGTAATATTCGGCCTTTTTGGATAGTTACGAAAAGAAATAAAATTTTGATCTTTTATTCGTCACGATATTCTAAGGTCATTGGTGCAACTCAAAAATTTTCTGAGGCGTTTTTTTTTAATGTATTTTTATTGATTTTTATATCTTTCGGACATTTATGAAGAAAAATGAAATATTTGATAATTTTCGGACAGTTACGAAAAGAAGTAAACTTTTGATCTTTTATTAGATACGATATTCTAAGGTTATTGGCGCAAGTCAAAAAAAATTTGAGGCGTTTTTTGTATTTTTCTTGTTTTTTATATTTTTTGGATATTTAGGAAGAAAAATAAAATATTTGATTATTTTTGGACATTTCGAAAAGAAGTAAAATTTTGATCATTTATTCGTTACGATATTCTAAGGTCATTGGTGCAAGTCGAAATTTTTTTGAGGCGTTTTTTGTATTGTTTATAACTGTTTCTTGATTTTCGGGCAGTTACGTAATATTCGGCCATTTTCGGGAAATTACAAAAAGAAAAAAAGTTTTGTTCTATTATTCGTCATGATATTTTAAGGTCATTGATACAAGTCGAAATTTTTTTGAGGCATTTTTTGTATTGTTTATGTGTGTTTCTTGATTTTTCGGCCATTTTGGGGATTTACGTAATATTCGGGCAGTTACGAAACGAAGTAAAGTTTTATTTTGTTATTCGTCACGATATTCTAAGGTCATTGGTGCAAGTCAAAAAAAAATTGAGGCGTTTTTTGTATTTTTTTAATATATTTTTCTTGATTTTTATATTTTGTCGGACATTTATGTAATATTCGGTCATTTTCGGATAGTTATGAAAAGAAGTAAAATTTTGATATTCTGTTCGTTATGATATTCTAAGGTTATTGGTGCAAGTCGAATTTCTTTTAGGCGTTTATTGTATTCTTTATGTATTTTTCTTGATTTTTCAATTTTTCGCGATATATGAAGAAATATAAAATATTTGATAACTTTTGGACTGTTACGAAAATAACTTAAAATTTGATCTTTTATTCGTTACGATATTTTTAGGTCGTTGGTGCAAGTAATTTTTTTTTGAAGAGTCTTTTATTGTTTTTTATGTATTTTACTCGATTTTTATAATTTTTCGGACATTTACGAACAAAAATAAAATACTTGATTATTTTCGAACAGTTACGAAAGGAAGTAAAATTTTAATCTTTTATTCGTTACAATATTCTAAGGTCATTGGTGCAAGTCAATTATTTTTGAGGAGTTATTTGCATTTTTTTAATATAATTTTCTTTATTTTATATTTTCAGACATTTATGAAGAAAATTAAAATATTTGATAATTTTCGAATTGTTCCGAAAAGATGTGAAATTTTGATCTTTTATTCGTTACGATATTCTAATGTAATGGGTGCAAGTCGAATTTTTTTCTGAGGTGTTTTTTATGTATTTTTCTTGATTTTTATATTTATCGGACATTTTCATGAAAAATAAAATATTTGATAATTTTAGGACAGTTACGAAAAGAAGTAAATTTTTGATCTTTTATTCGTTACGATATTCTAAGGTCATTGTCGCAATTTGAAATTTTTTTGAGGCGTTTCTTTGTATTCTTTATGTATTTTCTTGATTTATATATTTTCAGACATTTACGAAGATAAATAAAATATTTGATAATTTTTGGACAGCTAAGAAAGAAAGTAAAATTTTGATATTTTATTCGTTACGATATTCTAAGGTCATTGGTGCAAGTCGGATTTTTTTTAGGTCTTTATTGTATTTTTTATGTACTTTCCTTGATTTTTATATTTTTTGGACATTTACGAAGAAAAATAAAATATTTGACAATTTTCGGATAGTTACGAAAGGAAGTTAAATTTTGATCTTTTATTCGTTACGATATTCTAAGGTCATTGGTGCAAGTTGAATTTATTTTTAAGCATTTTTTCTATTTTTATGTAGTTTTCTTAATTTTTATATTTTTCGGACATTTGAGAAGCAAAATAAAATATTTGATAATTTTCGGACAGTTACGAAAGGAAGTTAAATTTTTATCCATTATTCATTAAGATATTCTAAGGTCATTGATGCAAGTCGATAATTTATTGAGGCATTTTTTGTATTCTTCTTGATTTTGATATTTTTCAGACATTTACAAAGAAAAATAAAATATTTGATAATTTTCAGACAGTTACGAAAGGAAGTAAAATTTGATCTTTTATTCGTTACGATATTCTAAGGTCATTGGTGCAAGTCAAATTTTTTTAAGGAGTTTTTTGCAATGTTTATATATTTTTCTTGATTTTTATATTTTTCGGATATTTACGAAGAAAATAAAATATTTGATAATTTTCGGACAGTTACTAAAAGAAGTTAAATTTTGATCATTTATTCGTTACAATATTCTAAGGCCATGGGTGCAGGTCAAATTTTTTTTGAGGTGTTTTTTGTATTCATTATGTATGTTTCTTGATTTATATATTTTTTGTACATTTACGAAGAAAAAAAATATTTGATAATTTTCGTACAGTTACAAAAGGAAGTATAATTTTGTTCTTTTATTCGTTACGATATTCTAAGGTCATTAGAGCAAATCGATTTTTATATTTATTGGACATTTACGATGAAAAAAATAATTTTTGATAATTTTTGAACAGTTTCGATAAGAATTAAATTTTTTATCTTTTATTGGTTACGATATTCTTAGATCATTGGTGCAAGTCTAAATTTTTTTGAGGCGTTTCTTGTATTCTGTATGTGGTTTTCTTGATTTATATATTATTCGGACATTTACGAAGAAAAAATAAAATATTTGATAATTTTCGGACAGTTACGAAAGGAAGTAAAAATTTGATCTTTTATTCGTTACGATATTCTAAGCTCATTGGTTCAAGTCTAAATTTTTTTGAGGCGTTTTTTGTATTTTGATGTATATTTCTTGATTTTTATATTTTCGGACATTTACGAAAAAAAATTTTTTGATAATTTTTGGACCGT
Organism: Solanum acaule; assembly: GCA_036250505.1. Classification (NCBI taxonomy): domain Eukaryota; kingdom Viridiplantae; phylum Streptophyta; class Magnoliopsida; order Solanales; family Solanaceae; genus Solanum; species Solanum acaule. The sequence continues at coordinate 3,370 of JAJOOR010004072.1, read as the reverse complement.
AACGAAAGGAAGTTAAATTTTGATCTTTTATTCATTACTATAATCTAAGGTAATTGGTGCTAGTCAAATTTTGTTTTGAGGCGTTTTTTGTATTATTTTTTGTATGTATCTTGATTTTTATATTTTTCTGACATTCACAAATAAAAATAAAATATTTGATAATATTCGGACAGTTACGAAAAGAAGTAATATTTTGATCTTTTATCGTTATGATATTCTAAGGTCATTGGTGTAAGTTGAATTTATTTTGAGGCGTTTTTTTTTTATTTTTTATGTATTTTTCTTAATTTTTATATTTTTCGGACATTTAAGAAGAAAAACAAAAAAAAAATGTTAATTTTCGAATAGTTACAATAAGAAGTTATATTTTGATCTTTTATTCGTTATGATATTATAAAGTCATTGTTGCAAGTCGAATTTTTTTTGAGGCATTTTTTGTATTTTTTATATTTTTCAGACATTAATGCAAGTAGAATATTTGATAATTTTAGGAAAGTTACAAAAGGAAGTAAATTTTGATCTTTTATTCGTTACAATATTCTACGGTCATTGGTGCAAGTAGAATTTTTTGAGGTGTTTTTTTGCAATATTTATGTATTTTTCTTGATTTTTATATTTTTCGAACATTTATGAAGAAAAATAAAATATTTAATAATTTTCGGACAGTTACTAAAAGAAGTTAAGTTTTGATCATATATTCGTTACGATATTTTAAGGTAATGGATGCAAGTCGAATTTTTGTTGAGGTGTTTTTTTTATTCCTTATGTATTTTTCTTGATATTTATATTTATCGGATATTTACGATGAAAAAAATAATTTTTGATAATTTTCGGACAGTTTCGAAAAGAAGTAAATTTTTTATCTTTTATTCATTACGATATTCTAAGGTCATTGGTGCAAGCTGAAATTTTTTTAAGGCGTTTTTTTATTTTTAATGATTTTTTATATTTTTCGGACATTTACGAAGAAAAAATAAAATAGTTGATAATATTCGAACAGTTACGAAAGGAAGTAAAATTTTGATTTATTTTGGTTACGATATTCTAAGATCATTGGTGCAAGTCGAAATTTTTTTGAGGCGTTTTTTGTATTCTTTATGTATTTTTCTTGATTTATATATTTTGGGATATTTACGAAGAAAAATAAAATATTTCACAATTTTTGGACAGTTACAAAAGGAAGTAAAATTTTGAAGTGTTTTTTGTATTATTTTTTTTATGTATTTTTCGGACATTTACAGAGAAAAATAAAATATTTGATAATTTTCGGATAGTTATGAAAGGAAGTTAAATTTTGAACTTTTAATCGTTACGATATTCTAAGGTAATTGGTGCAAGTCAAATTTTTTTAGGCGTTTTTTTAATCTTATATATTTTTCTTCCTTTTTATGATTTTTGGAAATTTACGAAGAAAAATAAAATATTTGATAATTTTCAGACAGTTACGAAAAGAAATAACATTTTGATATTTTATTTGTTACGATATTTTAAGATCATTGGTGTAAGTTGATTTTTTTTTGAGGCGCTTTTTGTATATTTTATATATTTTTTTGGACATTTACGAAGAAAAACAAAATATTTGATAATTTTCGGACAGTTACGAAAAGAAGTTAAATTTTGATCTTTTATTCGTTACGATATTCTAAGGTCATTGATGCAAGTCGAATTTTTTTACGAATTTTTTGTATTCCTATGTATTTTTGTCGATTTTTCTATTTTTTGAACTTTTACAAAGAAAAATAAAATATTTGATAATTTTCGGATAGTTTCGAAAAGAAGTAAATTTTTATCTTTTATTCGTTACGATATTCTAAGGTCATTGGTGCAAGTCGAATTTTTTTGATTGGTGTAGCGATTGTTTTTAGGCATCTTGTATTTTTTATGTATTTTTCTTGATTTTTATATTTTTCGAATATTTACAAAGAAAAATAAAATATTTGATAATTTTCAGATAGCTACGAAAGGAAGTAAAATTTTGATCCTTTATTCGTTACGATATTCTAAGGTCATTGGTGCAAGTCGAATTTCTTTTGAGACGTTTTTTGTATTTTTGATGTATTATTTTATATATTTTGAAAAAATTTACGAAGAAAAATAAAATATTTGATAATTTTCAGACAGTTACAAAAAGATATAAAATTTTGATCTTTTATTTATTACGATATTCTCAGGTCATTGGTTCAAGTCGAAATTTGTTTGAGTGGTTTTTTGTATTTTTTTTTATTTATCTTTCTTAATTTTTATTATTTTCCCACATTTACGAAGAGAAATAAAATATTTGATACTTTTCGGACATATGCAAAAGGAAATAAAATTTTGATCTTTTATTCGTTACGATGTTCTAAGGTCATTGGTGCAAGTCAAAAAAAAATTGAGGCATTTTTTTGTATGTTTTTTTTTTGTATTTTTTTGACTTCATATTTTTCGGACATTTACGAAGAAAAAAATAAAATATTTGATATATTCGGACAACTACAAAAAGAAGTAAAATTCTGATCTTTTATTCGTTACGATATTTTAAGGTCATTGGTGCAAGTCAATTTTTTTTTGCGGTACTTTTTTATATATTTTGTATTTTTAATATATTTTCGTTGATTTTTATATTTTTCGGACATTTGTGAAGAAAAACAAAATATTTGATAATTTTCGAATAGTTACAAAATTAAAAGATCATTTATTCATTTCGGATAGTTACAAAAAAAGATCATTTATTAATTTCGATATTTTAAGGTCATTGGTGCAAGTCAATTTTTTTTTGCGGTACTTTTTTATATATTTTGTATTTTTAATATATTTTCGTTGATTTTTATATTTTTCGGACATTTGTGAAGAAAAACAAAATATTTGATAATTTTCGAATAGTTACAAAATTAAAAGATCATTTATTCATTTCGGATAGTTACAAAAAAAGATCATTTATTAATTTCGATATTTTAAGGTCATTGGTGCAAGTCAATTTTTTTTTGCGGTACTTTTTTATATATTTTGTATTTTTAATATATTTTCGTTGATTTTTATATTTTTCGGACATTTGTGAAGAAAAACAAAATATTTGATAATTTTCGAATAGTTACAAAATTAAAAGATCATTTATTCATTTCGGATAGTTACAAAAAAAGATCATTTATTAATTTCGATATTTTAAGGTCATTGGTGCAAGTCAATTTTTTTTTGCGGTACTTTTTTATATATTTTGTATTTTTAATATATTTTCGTTGATTTTTATATTTTTCGGACATTTGTGAAGAAAAACAAAATATTTGATAATTTTCGAATAGTTACAAAATTAAAAGATCATTTATTCATTTCGGATAGTTACAAAAAAAGATCATTTATTAATTTCGATATTTTAAGGTCATTGGTGCAAGTC
>JAJOOR010004071.1:0-71280 GCA_036250505.1 Solanum acaule | reverse complement strand
CCCTTTGAGGTGGCCTCATTTCTCCTAGATGGTATGGCGAGAGTAAATCAAGCTTGGTACACCAAAGAATATCAAGTCTCCCCTCAGTGTTTCATGCTGACGCAAGAGCAACTTGATAAAGAAAAAGAGAGGGATGAAAACATCCAAAAGATGTTGTCTCAGATGGAAGATTTACAAGAGCACATGAAAGGCAACTGTGAAGTGTTTCACTTAGAGGGGGTTCTTTTTCTGATAACTTGAAATCGGGAGGGGATCAAGGTTGGAACCACATAAGGAATGAGGAGGGTTTCCACCTCTACTATCAACCGCGGGTTGGAAATTAAGATTGGAACCACCCTAGAGGTGAAGGACCTAGGAGATATTTCCAAGAGTGGACTAAGCATAATGGTCATGAAGAATACCAAACTCAATTGAGTGACAGCCCAACATTAAGGGGGAGTGATAGCAGCCCTAGGGTGAATGATCTACTGACACGAATTCTTGAGAAAGTTGAAGGCTCTGATGATTTGCTAAAGGGAATGAGAGATGATTTTTCTTCGCTAAATAGTAAGGTGAACTCTCATGCTAATGCTATCAAGATGCTGGAAGGTCAATTGAATCTCCTATCGGCCCAACTAACAACCAAGATGCCAAAGGAAAACGAGGAAGAAGAGCCGGCTGTAATTACCCGTAGCAGGAAGGTAGCGATAGGTAATGAAGGAGAAGAACGTGAGGAAAATCAGGGTGGGGAAGAAGCAGAAATTACCGATCATCAAAACCTCGGCAAGAAAGCACAAGAAGGAATGAATCAGCACAATGAAACTCCAAAAATAATACAACCCTTACCCAAAATACCTCCACCTTTTCCCCAGTGTTTGAAAAAGAAGAATGAAGATGAGAAGATTAAAAAATTCTTGTCTTTGTTCAAGAAGTTGTCCATCAACCTTCCTTTGGTGGAAGCATTGCTGGAGATGTCAGGGTATGCTAAATTCATGAAAGAGCTAGTCACTAAGAAGAGGATCTTGAATTATGAAACGATTGAAGTGCCTCATAGTTGTAGTGCGATCATGACAAAGGAGTTAATCACTAAAAGAGAAGACCCTGGTGCTTTCACCATCCCGTGTACTAATGGAATGCTCCAATTTGCCAAGGCTTTATGTGACCTAGGAGCAAGTATCAACCTGATGCCATATGCCATATACAAGCAACTTGGATTGGGAGAACCAAAGGCAACTACAATGAGACTTCTCATGGCAGATCGATCGATCAAGCATTCTATTGGAATCCTCTATGATATCTTGGTCAAAGTAGATCGGTTCATATTTCCAGCTGACTTTGTGATTTTAGACTGTGACATTGATGTTGAGGTCCACATTATTTTGGAAAGGCCATTCTTAGCAACCGGTAGAGCATTAGTGGATGTTGAAAGCGGCAAGTTGAAATTCCGTGTGAATGATGATGAGGTAACTTTCAACATCTGCAAATCCATGAAACAACCAAGTGATATCCATTTAGTGCCTACTGAAGATGTTATAAATGAGGCAGTGGCAAGTGTGAGCTATCTGCTGTGCAAGAATGAGCCTCTTGAGTCAATACTTTCAAATCATGACGAATCGGAAATTCAGGAATATGATGAAATGATCACATCCCTAACAGGGTTAGGAGCATATGCATGAAATCCAATTAAGTTGGATATCGACCTAAAAAATCGATGCAGCCCACCTGCAAAGCCATCAATTGAATAGCCTCAATTTCTAGAACTGAAAGTACTCCCATTCCATCTCAAGTATGTTTTCTTGGGAATTGACAACACTCTGCCAGTGATTATTGCAGCAAATCTGAGTGAAGGGCAGGTAAAAGTGCTTGTTGAAGTACTGCAGAACCACATAAAAGCGATCGGATGTACCATAGCTGATATCGTGGGCATCCCGCCCGGTATCTGTACCCATAAGATTCGGCTGCACAGTGAATGCAAACCCAGTGTGGAGCATCAGTGAAGGTTGAACCCCCGATGCAAGAGGTAGTAAAAAAAGAGATCATCAAGTGGCTTGATGTAGGAGTAATCTATCCGATTTCAGATAGCAAATGGGTCAGCCCAGTGTAATGCGTACCAAAAAAGGGTGGCATAACAGTGGTCCCAAATGCTAAAGGAGAGCTTGTGCCGACTAGACCTGTAACGGGATGGAGGGTGTGCATGGATTATCGAAAGCTAAATTCATGGACTGAAAATGACCATTTTCCAATGCTCTTCATGGACCAGATGCTTGAAAGGTTATCAGAGAGAGGGTGGTATTATTTTTTGGATGGATACTCTGGATACAACCAGATATCTATCTCACCCAAAGATCAAGAGAAAACCACTTTCACATGCCCTTATGGGACCTTTGCATTCAAAAGGATGCCATTCAGACTTTGTAATGCACCGACAACTTTTCAACGATGCATGTTGTCAATCTTTGCGGATATGGTTGAGGACTCTTTGGAAGTCGGATATGGTTGAGGACTCTTTGGAAGTCTTCATGGATGATTTCTCAGTCATGGGGAACACATTTGAAGAATGCTTGACACATTTAGAGTGAGTGCTCCAAAGGTGTGTGTAAACTAATCTAGTCCTAAATTGGGAGAAATGCCATTTCATGGTGAAAGAAGGCATTGTTCTTGGGCATAAAGTGTCGCAACAAGGGCTGGAAGTTGACAAAGCAAAAATTAAGGTTATTGAGAAACTACCACCACCGATCTTAGTAAAGGGGATTCACAGTTTCTTGGGACATGCAGGTTTCTATTGGAGATTCATTAAGGATTTCTCAAAAATTGCACAACAGCTATGCATACTCTTAGAGAAGGAAGTGAAATTCTACTTTGATGACGCTTGTATGGCAGCATTTAAATGTTTGAAGGATAAATTGATATGCACACCAATTATCATCAGCCCCAATTGGTCAGAACCATTCGAAGTAATGTGTGATGCGAGTGGGATGGCATTAGGTGTAGTATTGGGACAAAAGCATACCAAACTGTTTCACCCAATTTATTACGCAAGCAAGACTTTAAATAGTGCCCAGCGAAATTACACAGTCACTGAACAAGATTTGCTAGCAGTGATCTATGCTTTTGAAAAGTTTCGGGCATACTTGCTAGGCACTAAAGTAGTTGTTCATACATACCATGCAGCACTCCGATACCTCATGGCAAAAAAGGATGCGAAGCCAAGAATGATAAGATGGTTGCTACTCTTGCAAGAATTCAATTTTGAGGTAAAATATCAAAAAGGTTGCGAGAATCAAGTTGCAGATCACCTATCGCGGTTAAAGAGTAAAGCAGGTACTGAGCAGGAAAAGGAAATAAATGACTCATTCCTAGACGAGAATATATTCGCACTGTCACTCACACACGTGCCATGGTATGCTGACTTTGCAAACTACATCATATATGGGTTGAATCACGATGAGTTAAACTCTTACCAACGAAAAAGGTTCCTATTTGATGTTAAAAGATACTTCTGGGACGAGCCATACTTATTTCGAGAATGTGCTGATCATGTCATAAGAAGGTGTGTTCCAGAAGAAGAATCAACAGAGATCCTCTATGCCTGCCATACATCACCAGTCGTGGGTCATCATAGTGGAAACTGTACCGCAACTAAGATTCTCCAAAGTGGTTATTATTGGCCTTCTCTTTACAAAGATGCACGATTTTGCAAAGAGATGTCCTCAATGTCAACAGCAAGGCGGAGTGTTAAAAAGACATGAGTTACCCCTTACACCTATTTTGGAAATCGAACTATTCGATGTGTGGGGAATCGATTTCATGGGCCCATTTGTCAACTTGTTTGGAAACAAGCATATCTTAGTAGTTGTGGACTATGTGTCCAAATGGGTGGAGGCTGTCGCACTCCCGAATAATGAAGGAAGAAGCGTTGTCCAATTTTTGAAATGCTATATCTTTGCACGGTTTGGCACTCCAAGAGCAATCATTAATGATGGAGGATCACATTTTTGCAATAAGTGGTTTTCCAGTTCATTGAGCAAATACGGAGTAAAACACAAGGTCGCCACTCCATATCACCCCCAAACAAGTGGACAAATTGAGGTGTCAAATCGTGAGATCAAAAGCATTCTATCCAAAATAGTAAACGGCAGCAGAACCGACTGGTCTAGAAAGCTTGACGATGCCCTATAGGCATATCAGACTGCTTATAAGACACTTATAGGAACGTCCCAATATCAGCTAGTTTTTGGTAAATCATGTCATTTACCTGTTGAGCTAGAACACAAAGCCTTATGGGCATTGAAAGCTCTGAATTTAGATTGGACAAAGGCTTCAAGGGAGAGGTTGGACCAGTTGAATGAAATAGATGAGTTCAGGCTCAGATCTTACGATAGTTCAGCCATTTACAAAGAGAAAATAAAGAAATGGCACGACACACAGATAGTCGTGAGGGAATTCAATGTGGAATATTATGTGTTATTGTACAACTCACGACTGAGGCTATTCCTAGGGAAGCTAAAATCCAAATGGTCTGGGCCTTTCAGAGTGACACGAATGTTCACCAATGGTGCCATAGAAGTTGAAGGTAAAGAGGGACCCCCATTTAAAGTTAATGGACAATGTTTGAAGTTATACCTTGGGGACTGCCAGGAAATCACTTTAGTTGAAGAATTGTATCTGGAGGATGCTCGATAGTATTCCTACATCGAGCCATGACATTAAATAAGGAGCTTATTGGGAGGCAACCCAATATTCTTACCAATTACATCTGTTTGATAAAATAATAATGTGTCAATTGTGCAGATAGAAACATGGATAGTGAACGAACAGTGCAAATAGGCGCACCACAAGTCCATTGAGCGACACGCAGAAATGATCGGCATGCTCAGGACATCTTTGGCGAACCGTAAACTGATTCGGCGATCGCACTATTAACCACTGTTTGAACTCTCCCAGTCTGGGTTTGGAGTCTGTAAAACTCGGTGCACGTAAAAAAATTTAGCAGCGAATCGCCGTTCCTGTAGGCGAGCATAATGCAAATCGCCGTTTGGATTCACCTGCAACCAGAGGTCCTGTAATCTTTCACAAGGAAGCTAAATATTCGACGTGCCGTCGACTGAACAAGCCAGTATAATTAATGTACTGAATAGGCGATAACTGGAAAGTCCTTCAAGCAAAGGTTTCAAAGTGTTCGATTTACTGCTTACCTCACTTTTTCATACGCCCTAACTCACACTTGCACGCTAGTTTTATATTTCATGTATTATTAGAGTATTCGCGTTGCTAAATTGTACTCAGTTGTGGATTGTATGGCAGCTGAGCATCTTCACACAAGGTTGGTCTTTCAACACCCCGAGTTATTTTTGAGAGATCTAACCTCATTTGCAACTAGTTGATCAAAATATCTCTGGGTCATTAGGTTTACTTTATCGATTCCCATTTAACACTTATTACTTGCATTTGAGGACAAACACTCTTTATTTGTGGTGGGGTGAGGCCCACACCTTTTTTGTTGACATTCATGTTTTGTTCTGTATATATTTGGGTTGTCTTCTTTAAGTTGTGTTTTAAATACTCCTTTTTTTGTGGATGTTTGAGCTCATGGCTCCTATTGTTCTAATTGAAAATAATTTTGATCCTTTCGAAAAAATTTCGCCACCTCTTGTGTTGAAAGTGGCTGTTCTTGTGCAAAAAATAAAAATAAAATTTGAGTCTCGGTGTCGATCAATACCGATGACTTGAATAGTGCTCCCAATTGAACAAACATGAATGCACGTCTACGACGAGGCCAAATGAAGTTACATAGACAATATGTGCACTCTTTGCATCTCGTTATGACTAGCTATTTATCGAATTGATTTTCTTGTGAGGACCGTTGCACACTAGCGAACGTGTCTAGTCTTGTTTGATTGAAGTATCGATGCCTTGTGTGATTAGCTTACTGTGAACCATGCATGAATAAACCTAGAATTTGCCCCGTTAGTCTGATTGATTTAGAAAGGTGTCCTCTTGAGATGATCGTAGGCAACTTTTGAAGAGTGTGAACCAATCTAACATATACCTCTTTTTGTGGCCTACCCATGAGCATGTGAAACTCTTTTGAACACCCTTTGAGCCTTGCCTTTCTTTAGAAGAACCTTGATGAACCCTAGACCTTACTTGAACCACTACCTAAAATCCTCTTGAGTTGTGGTTTAGCGAATAACCAACTTAGGCCTTTGGCCTAAGTTGGGGGTGTGGTGAAAGGGAAAAGGAGAAGTCAAGAAGTGCAAGAAAAGTCCCCCTTAACCCATGGTATTGCATAAAAATGGAACCCCTTCAATTCAATTAAAAAAAAAAAGAAAAAAGAAAAATAAAAAATAATAATATATATATATATATATATGAAATGTGGAATAAAGTACGAAGGGAATCGGGTTTCAAGCAATCCATGGCGGAGAATAAAACAAAAAAGGGTGACTTAGAAGCACTAGAAAAAGAATTGATAAAGGAAAAGAAGGGAATGCCTTGAGAATGGCAGAACTCACGAGGAAAAAGTCATTGAGCCTAAATGACCATACCTTTGAACTCAGCCCCATTACAAGCCTTAGAATGACCTTTTTGATCTTCAGTAAGCCAAATCGAAAGTCAATTGGAAAATAAGGGCGAACCTATGGGTGAAACATGCATTGTGTTCCTCTTTTTGAGTGTGAGCGTTGTATCTCATTCCTGATCTTAAATTGACTCATATCTGTGTGTGAACATGTAATCATTTTTTACGTGAGGGCATTTAGATACTTTTGTTGAGCTTGAACTTGCACAAGTAGAAAGTATTGTGAGCATGAGAATCTTTGGTAATGGTGTGTCACAATTTGAATCTTTGAGTACACAAGTGATCCTTCCATAAGTAAATTGAGTCTTGTTGTGTGCATTCATGATTTAGTCGTGTGTAGCACTATTTGAGGCACCCTATTTGAACTGCTGAACTTGAGTTTGCTTGAGGACAATGATCCAGAATATGATGATGCTGAAGGCAAGACACTGAAGGCGATGAGTTGATTAAAGGGCGGATCACCAAGTTCATCGGCGATCTCGACTAATGTCGTCGAACAATCCTCCGCAGCACAATCTGTGAAAACTATAAATACTAGTTAGAGTTGTAGTCTTAGTGTGGAACATTTTAGAGTAAAAATTATTATTAGTCTATAGTATTTTTCTGTATTTTTCTCTCAAGTTTGGAGAGGGTTTTGTGGAGACTTGAAGAAAGGAGTTCATCTTCCCCAAGTTGGAAGTGGGTCTTCTTTATTCTTCTTTCGTAGCTTAATTCAAGGTTTAATTTCTTATACCCGGTTGATTTTTTTATCATGTTAGGTATAATTTCTTATTTCTTGATGTGTGGCTAAAAATCCCCATTCTTGGAGTGTGATTTAGCAAATATTGGTTGATATTCTTGTTGGGTCTTGCTTGCTGATAGGTTAGATGTATGTTAATGATGATTTCACCTAGTGGTTGTGGTTTAATCTAAAGGGTTTGTAGTTGCAAATACAAAGCCACCCATCTGTTTTCGGCTTGCCTGAGAGGGAGGTCGCGAAACCAAAACCACTAGACTAATGGCCTAAGGAGTGGGTTGACATGAGGTTCAGTCCGAGAGGGTGAGCCCTAGTCCCATATCCTAACACTCAGCTCGAGAGTGTGAGTGGGGTAAGGCGTAGGCTGGTCTTCATGCGGCAAATGGGTGTCCGAGAGGAACGCATTTGAAATGGGGTAAGTTGCCCGAGAGGGAACTTATTTCCATTTAAAGCTTAGCCTAGTCACTATTGTCTTGCAAATTTCCTATTGAAAGCACGTACCCAACAATTTATCTCAACTTATCTTGCGGTCACATCCCAAGAACCTTTCCCTATACTTGATTTTCTTGTTTATTTTGCTGTTTTATCACTAGTTACAAAACCCCCATTTGATATTTGACAGTTTCGTGTCACCCCCTTTTATTTACTATGTTTTTGTTAGTTAATATCTTTAGCTACGACTAGTTAGAATGTAATTCTAGTTTTCTATCAATTCACAAAACCGCTCCCTTGGGACACAGCCCCAACCCTTGGTTGGGTTACTATATTATTGATGATCGTAGACACTCATACCATAGGATAGTGTCGTTGGTCACGATAAGCATTAGCTTGATCGAGAGAGAGGTTTTAAAACCAAGATTACTGAATTGATGGTCTGTGGGTATTGGGTTGTCATGGGTTCAGCTTGAGAGAGAGAATCCTAAACCCTTTTCCACACATTCAACTTGAGAGAGTGAATGGACTAAGGCGTAGGCTATTCTTATTTTGCATGCTTGTCGATGTTCTAGAGAAATCGACTTGGTTCGGGGTAAATTGTTCAAGAAAATTTACCTCATCTATAGTCTAGCCTATTCACTAATCTACAGCTATTTCCTAACGGTTACAATTACCCATTTGTTTACATTAGCCTATAATCAAATCACATCCCAAGAACCCGTCTCATTATTGTCATTCTCGTATTATTTGCTTTTGTTGTAGTTGATAGTTAAAACCAAAACCCCCGTATTTGACATTCGTGTCACCCCCTGATTTACATTATGTGTTTATTCATAACTGTCTATTCCTATGGCTCATTTGAACATATTCGTACTTTACTCTTGAATCTTAAACACGTACCACTCCCTGTGGGATTCGACCCCAACTCATTTAGTTGGGTTATTATACTGACTAACGATTGTTGACGCTTAGAACTGGATTAAGTGACCTTGAAACATTTATCAAAATTGTGACGCTTCCAGGGAGTGGTGTTGGTTAAGATTCTTTGGTTAAGTTGAATTTTGTTCTTTTTATTCATAGTCGAATCTACTTACTTTTAATTTTGGTTTGCTTGTTTGTGTAAACAGAGAGTATGAGTGTGAACGGAAGTAATGGTAGCCAAGTGGGCCACCAAGATGACATCGGCAACCTCAACGATGTCAATGAGCCTAATGCTAATGACCCTCATCTAATAGGTGGTATTGCTGCCATTCGCTTGCCTTCGGCTGAAGGGAACGTTGTTTTCCATATTACAAGTACTATGCTGCAACTCTTGCAATTGAAAGGGTTGTTTGGTGGGCTGGCTTATGAGGATCCCCATGAGCATATTAGAAACTTTGTTGATGTTTGCGGGCCGTTCTCCTTCAAGAATATATCCCTAGAGTCGGTCCGGTTGAGGTTGTTCCCATTTTCTTTAATTGGAGAAGGATGTAAGTGGCTAGCTGAATTGCCACGAGAATCAATCACTTCGTGGGAAGAGCTTGTCACCGCATTTCAAGTGCAATTTTCCCTCATTCGAAGATGATGATACTTCGGAACAACATCCAAAGCTTCAAGCGTTTGGAGGGCGGGCCAATTCATGAGACTTGGCTACGATTCAAGAAGTTGGTGCTGCAATTCCCAACTCATGGTTTGCCCTACAATGTTTTGCTGCAGTATATTTATTGAAGCCTTGATTCGGTGAAAAGGGTGTAGCTGACCAACTTTTTCTGGGAGGTTTTATGCAACAACCATATATTATAGCAGCCCAGCGTTTGGATGGTATAACCATAATTAATCGGGCTTGGTACACTCGTGAAGATCAAATCTCCCCTGTCACGTTTAAATTAACCAAGGAGCAATTGGAGAAAGACCAAGAGAGGGACTAGAACATGGCAAATATCATGACACAACTTGACATTTTGTCCAAAAATGTCATGGGAGCTGGTGCTCGAAGTGTCAATAATGTGGGTGTCGGGTGTGTCAATCCTGATGAGGCCAAGTTTGAGGCTTTGTACAACAAAGAGGTAAACTTCCTAGCCAACCAAGAAGGTGGTTATCGTTCAAACTACCTGAGGCAGGGTGGTAACCAAGGTTGGAACAGGGATGAAGTTTGGAAGGATCGTCATAGAGAGTTGAGGGATCGTAACCCCACTTGGAAAGAGGGAGACATGGAGAAGGATAGATATGCTCCTCCCTACGAGTGTCGAAAGCCAAAGGATTCCAAAGGTGGTCGGTCTGAGGATATGCTGTCTTGTGTTCTCAACAAGGTTGAGGGGTCAGACAAGATTTTAAAAGAGATGAAGGAAGATGTGTTGACCCTTAGCCAGACGGTTACCTCTCATTCCGTCTATCAAACAGTTGCAGACCCAGATGGGTCATATTTCGTCTCATTTAAACACGAGACAACAAGGGGGGTTACCTAGTGATACTATGGTCAACCCCATAAATGAAGTTTGAGTGAGGACTTGCATTGTGCCACGACGTTAACTAAGGTGCTGCTTGGGAGGCAACGCAAGTTTTATTTGCTTTCTTTTTTATTTTGAAATAATGGTGCGTTTATTGTGCAGGGTAAAGTGTGGAATGTGTTTGAAAACTACAGATTGGAGAGTAAAATGTCTAGTCGGTGACTCGCCAAAGAGGTCGGCGAGCCCGACTTGAAACGCCGTTGAACTCAAGAAATTTTGAAATTGGAGTCTGTAAAACTTAGCGAACCCAGGAGTAAATCGGTGTGTCACCGAACGGGTTGGCGATCGTGACTTAATCCGCCGTTTGGACCCCCACATTAACTGGAGGACCTGTAAAACTCGACGAGGTAAGTTCCCAGTCAGTGTGTCGCCGAGTGGGTCGGCGAGCAAGACTTATATCGCCGAATGGGCGAGAACAAGAAGGTTTTAAAGGCCAAAAGTTCAAAAGTTTGAAATCCTTCACATTCCCTCACTTTTCAACTTTCCAAAATCACACCCGCACGTTATTTTCCTGTATTTTTGTGTTATTATCGCTTTTTGGTCATCAATTGTGTGTTCGGAGTTGGATTCTTTCCCACCTAGCTATTCAAATTTTCTATTCGGCATTAAAGCTTGGTTTTTCGAACCCCAAAATTGTAATTAGTAATTTTTACTCATTTGCAATTGTTCGTATATTAGTGTTGTGTGCTGGGACTCTTTGAATCGTAAATGTGTGCTTATGTGCCTATTTTAATTTGAATATCATGCCTACAGTGCCAATATTGTTGATTTCCAGAAATTTTGTGCTTAAAAAATGATCAATCTTGTTGGGTTGTGTTGTGTTGTGTTGTTGTTGGGTCTAGTCGAGTGAAGTCTAAGTAACCCTCATTTGTGTCAAATGACGTGATTTGCCCAATGATGGAGCGTTTGACGTCATTCTTAAGGGCAAAAGTTGTCAAATGGCTAAATTTGGCCAAACCGGGAGAAGTATGAGTATCCCGGGGGAATGGGTGTAATGGGTCGTAGTTTAATTGAAATAGTGCATGCTTTGATTTTTCTTTTGGGGGATGTAGGGTTGAATTTGGAAGATGGGGTTGAAAGTAGGAACGTTGGGCAATTTGGCAAGCTGGGTCGAGCTTGCCGTACCACTTGATGGTTCACTGAATCCCCCTATATTGCCTTTAATTTCATGCTAAACTTGAATTTGGGTTTTGTAACTTTCGGCTAGAAGCCTGAGTTCACCGAGTGCACTCGACGACTCGTCGAAAGTCCTTCTTGATCGCCTTTTCTGCACCCCTAACCCCTGAAATGCTCTGTAATTTTTGGCGGGCTAGTCCTTGCTCACCGAATGTTGTCGGTGACTCACCAAAAGGCCCTTCCCATCATCGACATGCCATTTTTCTGAGAAAATTTTGAGCCAATCCTATCGGCGAGCCTAATCTGGCTTGCCAAAGTGATTCGGCGATTCTGTCTGCAACAATTTGCTGCAACTTTGTTTGAACTATTTCTAACTTTGTTTGATGTTTTTGCAAATATGGCTAGACCAAAAGTGGCCGGTAGAAACATGCCGCCCCGCAATAGAGCTAAGGGAATAAAAATCAACGAGGATGCAGCTGCATCCAGGGCTAAAGCTACCAAACTTCCCACAACAGTTGGGAAGGGAAAAGGAAAGGGCAAGGCACCTGCACCTGCATCACCGGAGGTCAGCTCTGACAGTGATGACATCTATGCCACTCACCTCAGCACTTCTGAAAGTGAGGGTGAGCACCAGAAGGATCAGGCTGAAACTTCTGAGCCTGAAGATGAGTTACTAGCAGCCCAAAGAGCGGAGTTGCGATCCAAAAAGATGAATGATTCATCTAGGATCAGGACTCCCCAGTCCACTATTCCTCCTCCTGCCCACACACAGGTTGTGGTCCTAGCACCACCGGTAGAGGGTCCTTCTCCCAGGTCTATGAACAGAGTAAATACTGAGGGATTGAGGACCATCATTGAAGGGAAGAGACTGTCGACTGATGGCGTCATAGACAGGCATTCGAGATCATAAGCTGCCTAAGGTCATACAAATTTCAGCCATTCACAAAGCCCCGTGGTCCATACATTCCAAATTGGGTCAGAAAATTCTACAGTGCCAACAGTGCCCTGGTGCCACAATAAAGAAGACGACAACCAAATTTAAGTTGGTCGACTATGTGGTCGTTAGGGGTAAGAAGGTGAAGTGTGATAGTGATGCCATCAATGCAGTCCTGGGGTGCTCAAATGATATTGACGATGACTGTCAGCACATGATCAGGAAAAAAACGCTGGAGAACATGAAGAAGTGGTTGGGTCCTCTGATATCAGATGGTACTCCCAAGTGGCTTAAGGTTGGAGCACCTATTGAGAAAAAGATCTAAACATAGTAGCACGATTCTGGTTTTGCTTAATCAGCAGTACTATCAAGCCGTCCCAGAATGAGTCGATTCTCCGCCACGCCAAAGCAGCCTGTTTTGGTTGCATTATTGATGAGACAAACCTGGGTATGATTATTGCATAGGAGATGCTTATGAGGGCCAAGCAGTGACAAACCTCCCTTCCATTTTGGTGTTGTTTACCGAGCTGTGCAGACAATCTCTGGTGCCTAGAGATGAGAAGAAGGATGTGGAAATGATTCCCACATCTTTTATCGACATCTAGAGAATTTAGGCGAAATATTTGAAGGATGAGGTAGAGAAGAAAAAGGCAGCCCTGGTGGACACTTGTCCGGTTGTGGATACAGATGCACTACTTGCAGAGGCACCTTTGCCTACTTCAGCTCCTGGGCCTTCAGGTACATCTAGTGCTACCCCTTCTATTACTCCCAGTTCCTCTACTGCTCCTATGACTCCCAGATCTGGTATTGCTGCTGCTGCTGGCCGACCTCCACTCACCTAGGCTGCATTGCTATAGATGGGGAAGCTAGCCCATTCTGCGGATAGACGCACCTCCAGACTCTAGGCCTCCATTTCTAGCAAGATTGAAAGGGCCCTTGCTGATTCTGTGACACCCTTGAGTGCGGATATTGTTGCCCTTGAGACAAGGATATCGGTGTGTGAGCATGACCAAAGAGCCACTGAGGAGGTGACGGCTCTAAATGCCGCTATTGCTGCGCTGAGGAGAGATATGGACCAGTTGAAGTCCACCGATATGTCTATGATTTTCGGTACGATGGAGGTCCCAGATGTACCAGTTGAGCCAGATATGCCTCCGGCTACCACCGGAGATGATGTTCGAGCTGAGGAGGTAGCTGATCCCGAGTTTGAGGCGAACACAGATGATGAGATTCTTGGGGTTACTTAGGGGGTTTTTTACGAGGACCTTACGGAGACTGAGGAGGCCATGGTAGATCCAGCTGTGCAGACCTCTTTGGTAGACACACCCTTGGCTGACCCCAGTGGATCTGGTGCTATTGATGTGACTCCGGGCACTGATGCCCAAGATCAGAGTTTTGCACCGGGCACTGATGCCTCGACAGATGGAGCGACTATTTAGACAAGACTTTTCTTTACCTCCCTCTCTGTCATTTTTATTCATTTTTGGATGTTTGATTGTATTTGAGGACAAATTGCTTTTTGTTTGTGGTGGTGTGAAGTATTTCCATACCTACGTCTTGTGATTATAACTTTTGTGTATATAATGGGTCTTGTGCTATATATTGTGTTTTGACATTGTTTTACAGATGATTGAGCTTGTGGCTCCTTATTTTTATTGTGAATGATTTTTGGACTTCTTATTTTGATTGTAAATTATTTTGGACCCTTCTGAAATTTTTTGCCACCTCTTGTGTATTTAATTGTGGCTGTTCTTGTGCAAATTTGAGTGTCAATTGCGATCAATACTGATGACTTGAATACTGCTCTCAATCGAACAAACATGAATGTGCAGGCAATATGTGAAATTTTTGCATCTCGTTGTGACTAGACGATTATCGAATTGAGTCCCTTGTGGTGAACGTTGCGCACTCGCAAAAGTGTGGAGTCTTTTTTGACATTGGTGTCAATGCCTTGTGTGATGAGATTATCGTGAACCATGTGTGGTGATACCTAGAATTTACCCCGTTGGTTCGGTTGACCAAGTGATGTGAGCTCTTGAAATGATCTTAGGCAACAATTTTAAAGAGTAAAACAATTTGACATTATACCTCTTTTGTGGCCTACCTTGTGAGTGTGTGATCATTGCTTGAACACCCTTTGTGCCTTACCCTTTTCTTGGAAGAAACTTGATGAAATTGTGACCTTTTTTTACCCCTTCACCCTTAATCCTTATGAGATGTGGTTTGTTTGAATAGCCATCTTACGCCAAAAGCCTAAGTTGGGGGTGTGGTGAAAAGAGATGGTAAATCAAGAAATGTGAAGAAATTCCCCTCTACACATGGTTTTGAAAAAAAAAAGGAGAACCCCTCCATACAAAAAAAGAGAGAAGAAGAAGAACAAAAGAAAAATGAAAAAGAAAAAGAAAAAGAATGAAAACGTTTGAAATAAAGTTGCAAAAGTGCAAAAGAAATGGGGTGTCCGGTATGCCATGGAAAGTGAATAATGGGGTGACTTTTGAGCATGAATGAAAATGTTGAAGAAAAGGAAATAAAGTTTTGTTCATACCACATTTCATGAGGATAGCAGCCCATGAGCCTAAATGACCATACCTTTACACTCAGCCCCATTACAAGCCTTGAAAAGACCTTTTTGATCTTGAGTGAGCTGAAACGAAGGTTGATTGGAAAATAAAGGCAAGCCTATGGGTGAAGTCATGCATATGTTCATCTTTGTGAGTGTGAGAGTTGTTTGTGATTCCGAAGCTATAAATTGTTCAACCATTATGTGTGAATATGGAATCATCTTTGTGTGAGGGCATTTGAGTACCTTTGTTGAGCTTGAACTTGCATTTGAAGCAAGTATTGCGAACTTGAGATTCTTTGATAATGGTGAGTCACAACTCGAATCTTTGAGTGTACAATTGATCCTTGCATAAGTAAATTGAGTCTTGTTGTGTGCATTCATGATTGAGTTAAATGTAGCACTGTTTGAGACATCCTTTTTGAACTGTTGAACTTGAGGACAAGCAAAAGTTTAAGTTGGGTTGTTAATGAGTCCTAGATTTAGACTCATATAGGGCTTTATTTGTATAGGTTTACTGTCCTCAAGCTTATTTTGTGCCAATAACTGATGTAAAATCCTTGATTTCCAAATATTTGTATTAAGGAACAAAGCAAGGACACTAATTTTCAAAAAGGAACGAAGCGAGCTCAAAGAAGAAAGAAAAGAGAGCCTGGTGATCGCCAAGTCCATTTGGCGAGTCGCCGAGTGGCCATTTGACCACCTAAAGTTCCAGTGTGCCAAGCCCTGAAGGAGAAAATCAAGTTGGCGAGAGAAAGGAGCAGTCGGCGGATCGCCGAGTTGTTCCGCGATGTAGTGTTGGATCGCCCAAAGTTATAGAACTTAAGGAAGCTGAAGGCCAAGGCAAAAAGGCGAGGACATTGACCAAAGGGCGGATCGCCGAGCTGATCAGTGAGCCCGACTTACTACACCCAATTGTCCTTCGCAACATATTTTTGGAGACTATAAATGCGTTTTTGAACATTTAATCTGAGAGCTCTTTTGGATTATATTTTTGATAATTAGAATTTTCATTTTGAACTCTGAGTTTGGAGACAAGATTTTCTTATCTTTGAAGAATTGAAGTTTTCTATTTTTGAGAAATTGGAAGTGGGTCTTTGATATTCTTCAATTTGGACCTTTGTAAAAACGAAATTAATTGTACCCAGTTGATGGAAACACATTTGGTAACGATTTTTTATCTTTTTATGATGTCTAGCTAAAACCCCAATTCTTGGGGTGTGATTATGTGATTATGGGCTGATTTAGCTTGTGGGTATTGCTAATTGTTAGTCTAAATGTTGTTTAGAAGTGATTTCAATCAGTAACTGTGGTTCAATTTAAAGAATTGTAGTTGCAAATCCAGTTCTACCTTCGTGTTTTTGGCTGGCTTGAGAGAGAGATTTTAAAACCAAGATTACTGAATTGATGGTCGGTGGGTATTGGGTTGTCATGGGTTCAGCTCAAAAGAGTGAATCCTCAACCCTTTTTCCACACATTTAGCTCGAGAGAGTGAATGGACTAAGGCGTAGGCTGTTTTTATTTTGCATGCTTGTCGATGTTCTAGAGAAATCGTCTTGATTCGGGGTAAATTGTTTGAGAGAAAATTTACCTCCTCTATAGTCTAGCTTATTCACTAATTTACAGTTATTTCCTAACAGTTACAATTACCCATTTGTTTACATTAGCCTATAATCAAATCACATCCCAAGAACCCGTCTCATTATTGTCGTTCTCATATTATTTGTTGTTGGTGTAGCTGATAGTTAAAACTGAAATCCCTTTATTTGACATTCGTGTCACCCCCTGATTTACATTATGTTATTATTCCTAAATGTCTATTCTTATGGCTGATTGAACATATTCGTACTTTACTCTTGAATCTTAAACATGTACCACTCCCTGTGGAATTCGCCCCAACTCATTTAGTTGGGTTATTATACTGACTAACGATCGTTGATGCTTAGAACTGGATTAAGTGTCCTTGATAGGCAAATATCAGTGATCGATTATAGGCAAATATAGATATATGGGTAATTGAAACTACTAGTAAACAACTAAATATCAGTGAGAAGGCTTGACTAAAAGGGATATAGCTTTCTCTCGAACAACTACCCCGAATAAGGTGATTTTTTTCAAACATCAGCAAGCATGACAATGAAGAACATCCCACACCTTAATTCATCAACTCTTTCAAGCTAGATGGGTAGGATTGGATTTAGGATTCACTCTCTCTCGCTAAACTCGGCTCAACCCAATACCCACAAATCATAAATCAATAATCTTAGTTCTAAAACTTTTCTCTCGAGCAAGTCAAGAACACAAAGATAGAATTGCATTTGCAACTGCAAGTCATAAATTAATCCTCAATTAATGATTTAACTCACTTCAAAATAGCATTTAAACTAGTAATGAACAATACCCATAAGCTAATTCAACCCATAATCACATTATCACACCCCAAGAATTGGGGTTTTATCCGAACATCATAAAAAGATAAAAACCGTTACCAAATCGATTAGCCATCAACTGGGTAAGAGGAATTGAAGCTTTACAATGCTCCAATTCAAAGAAAACTCTAAATCCACTTGCAAAATCTCCAAATTGAGTCTCAAAACCTTCAAGTCTCCTTAGAAACCCTAGAGGAAACTGTTCTAGACTAAAATCGATTGAAAATTTGATACTAAATTAATGTTCAAAATGTAATTTATAGTCGCCGAAAATAAGCCACAAAGGACCACTCGGTGAAGTAAGTCGGGCTCGTCGAACCACTCGGCGAGCCGCCCTTTGCCCTCTTCTATCGCCTTTTTGCCTTAGCATTCAATATCCTAGAGTTCTGTAACTTTGGGCGATCTATCTTTGTTTTGCAGAACAACTCGGTGATTTGCTGATTGTTCCTTTTCGTTGCCGACTTGGTTTATTCCTTTAGGGTTTGACACACTGGAACTTTAGGCGGTCAGATGAGCCACTATGCGACACGCCGAGTGCTATTGGCGATCTTCTGGCTCGCCGTTCTTCATTTCTTCGGATTGTTTTGTTCCTTTTTGCCTGTTATTGTCCTTGCTTTGCTCCTCAATCCATATACTTGAAAAATCAAGGCATTAACATCAGTTTATAGCACAAATTAGGCATTTGAGGACACTAAATATATCAAAACAAAGCCCTAAATGAGTTCAAATCTAGGACTCATCAATACCCCTAACTTAAACTTTTGCTTGTCCTCAAGTAAAACTCAAGTTCAGCAGTTCAAAAAGGATGTCTCGAACAGTGCTACATAAGACTCAACATGAATGAACACAACAAGACCCAATTTACTCATGCAATGATCAATTGTGCACTCAAAGATTCAAATTGTGACGCACCATTATCAAATATGCTCAAGTTCACAATACTTGCTTCAAATGAAAGTTCAGGCTCAACAAAGGTACACAAATGCCCTCAGAACAAATATGATTCCATAATCACACACTATTTCTCTACAATTTAAAGTTCCGGAATCACATACAACTCTCACACTCACAAAGATGAACACATGCATGACTTCACCCATAGGTTTGCCCTTAATTTCCAATCAACACTTGTTTCAGCTCACTCAAGATAAAAAAGGTCTTTTCATGGCTTGTAATGGGGCTGAATGTCAAGGTATGGTCATTTAGGCTCATTGGCTTCTACCTTCGTGAAGTGTGGACTAAACATCACTTTCTTCCTTTTCTTTAACAGTTCAAACATGCTCATAATCCACCCCGTTATTCAGCTTCATATGAATTACCGGATACCCCATTTCTTTTGCAATATTCATCACTTTATTTCACAACTTTTTCGTTCTTTTTCTTTGCTTCTTTTCTCTTCTTTTATTTAACACAGAGGGGTTCCATTTTTTTTTCAAAACCACATTCAAAGGGGGAATCTCTCACACTTCTTGATTTTCCTTCTCTTATCACCACACCCCCAAATTAGGCTTTTGGCCAAAGTTGGCTATTCACACAAACCACACTTCATGAGAGTTATGGGTGAATGGATAAAGAGGGGTCACAATTGTTCAAGTTTCTTTTAAGAAAAGAAATGAGGCTTAAGGGGGCTCAAGCAAGGTTTACACATCTCACAAGGTTGGCCATAAAAGAGGTATATTGTCAGATTGTTTTCACTCTTCAAAATTGTTGCCTAAGATCATTTCTAGTGCTTGCATCACTTAGTCAACCGGACCAACGGGGAAAATTGTAGGTGTCATCACACAATGGTTCAAAGTAATCTCAACACACAAGGCATTGGCACCAATATCAAACAAGACTCCACACTTTTGCTAGTGTGCAATGTTCATCACAAGAGGCTCATTCGATAACCGGCTAGTCACAATGAGATGCTAAAAGTTCACACATTATCTATGCAACTTCAATGGTCTGATCGTAGCCGCACATTCATTTCATTCAATTAAGAGCACTATTCAAGTCATTAGTATTGATCATAATCGATACTCAAATTTGCACAAGAACAACCACATTCACAAACAATAAAGGTGGCACACATTTTAAAAATAGGTCAAAACCATTTCCATTCAAAACAACGAGCCACAAGCTCAAACATCAACAAATTTGAAATCAAAACAAATATATAGATCAAAATACCCAATATTCACATATAAAACAGAATCACAAGAGGTAGGTATGGAAATACCTCCCCCACCCACAAAAGAAAAGAATTGTCCTCAAATGCAACTAAAATAACATCTATTAATAAAAATGATAGAGAGGGAGTGAAAGAATGATCCTATCTACACACTGTTAGGGAATCAATGCCCAAGGTCACACTCTGGGTCTGGGCATCAGTGCTCGGAGTAGCATCAACACTAGCTCCACTGGAGCCTGCCATAGAAATATCCCTCAAGGAAGCCTGTCGGGCATTCTCAATCATAGCACCCTCTAGGTCTGCTAGATCATCATAGACAACAGCATCTCGCTCCTCAAGTTGATCCTCATCGGTCTCGTTCTCAGACTCGGCAGCAGCCACATCATCCATAATATCATCTCTGGTGGTAGTCAGAGGTACCTCAACACGGGCTGGAATTTCAGCACTCAGATTCTCGGGGATCTCAACTAACGCAAACAACAAAGTGAAGTCTGTGGACTTAATATGATGCACATCCTTCCTAAGCTCGGAAACATCAACTTTCAAAGCCGTAACCTCAGTAGTCACCCTCTGTTCTCTCTCACAAATCACTACTCTCACTATGAGTGCATCAATGGAAGCCTGGAGGGATGTGAGTGTAGATGTGATGACTCTCTCACTCATCCAGGGCACCTCGACCTCTAGCTGGGAAGCCCGCACATCTGCAGAAGGGCTAGGTGCCCCATCTTGAGGAGAATGGCCGGAGCTATCGAAGGCCTGGGGGTGGTGGTTCCTGAAGAAGCTCTAGGAGGCTGGGAAGGAGTAGAATTAGATGTACATGAAGGCCTAGAGGCCGGAGTAGGCAAAGCTACCTCTACAGGTATAGACTCAACATCAACCTCCAAGGATGTATCCATCGAAGCTGATCTCCTCCTATCTGCCTCATATCATGTGTACTCGGCCTCAATGCACCGGATGTCGGTGAAGGATGTGGGTGTGAACTCAATGTCTCTCTTCTCGTCAAGAGGAACTCTAGCTCGCCGACATAACTCTGTAATAAGCACTAGGAAATGAAGGGACGTCTGGCGCTATTTGGTTCTCATGGCCATCTCCTGCTCTATAATCAGTCCTAAGTTGAGCCGCTTCTTGGCGATGATGGATCTGAGATAGGATGCCTTTGGGTGGCGGAGGATAGACTCATTCTGCGAGGGTATGATAGAACTGTTGATGAACGTGAACCAATACCGGGCAGCTATGTTCAAGTCCTTCTTCTCAATAGGAGCTCCAGCCTCAATCCACTTCGGGGTTGTGTCAGAAATGATGGCGATCAAGCCATCCTTTAAGGTCCTCCAGAGTCTGTGCCGTAATCATGCTCTGGTAGTCATACTCAATATCTGTGGCCTTGTCAAGTGCAGTATTAATATGATCGCTGTTGCATCCCACTATCTTCCCCTGAACTACCATGGACTCTACCGGTCTGAAGGTACTGGCCTTCTTTTTCCCCTGGGGTACTAAGTCAATATATGCAGTGTAGAACTCTCAGACCCAGGTGGGAATGTATGGGACACGGGGCTGGTGAATATATCGAACCTGTGGTATCAGATTGTGTCCCACACAAGAGGGTACATGTGTATCACTACATCCGTAGATAAGAGTTTCTCCTCTAGGATGGTACTGAATCCCCCGGCCTTTAACCGGTTGAGTAACCGGGGAAGAGGACCCTGAATTGGTGGTGCTGGAACCACCATCTGTGCCGGAGCTGGCAATGTATCATCAGTAGGAGGGGTAGACTCTGGGATCCTATACAGATCTAGACGAGCCCTTGCACGAATCTCTGCTCGCACGGTCTGAAGTAATTGCTCATCCTCAGGCTAAGAGAATGAGGCATGAGAATCCAAGGAATCCCCATCACTGCCGGAGTTGTACTCTGGTCTCTCGGCTACGGGCGCTTTATCCTTTCCCTTGCCTCCCTTTGGAGGTGCTTTCTTACCCTTTTTGTTGAGAGCAATAGCTCCCTCATTTATCACGAAGCCCCGTGCTCGTTTGCGGAGCATCATGCTACTTTCATCCCAATTTTTCCTAGCCATATCTACAAAACACGTCGAAAAGAGTTAGAAATAGTTCAAGAAAATTTGCAGAATTCAATTTGCAGAAAGACTCACCGAACCATTCGGCGAGTCGCCGAGTCACTTTGGTGAGCCAGATCAGTCTTGCTGAAAGGACAGGTCTGAAAAATTTCAAGCAAAATCACAGGTCGGCGATGCTCAGGGCCTTTTGGCGAATCACCGACATCACTCGGCGAGCTCAGACTAGTCCACCGAAATTAACAGTGTGTTTTAGGGGTTAGAGGCACAGAAAGGGCGATCAAATGAAACATTTGGTGAGTCGTCAAGTGAACTCGGCGAGCTCAGGCTTCCCACTGAAACTTACTAATTCTAACTAAGCCAAATTACGAAATTAAGGGCGATCAAGGGGGACGTTGGTGAATCGCTGAACCATTTGGCGAGCTCGACCCAACTCGCCAAATTGCCCAACGTGCCAAATTTCAACCCTAATTTCCAAAATCAAGGCCGTAGCCCCCGAAATCAAAATCAAACTCACACATTATGCAATTCATAAAATACCCATAAGACCCATTCCTCCGGGGTACTCAGACTTCCCTCGATTTGGCCAAAATTGGCCATTTGACGACTTTTGCCCTTAAGAATGATGTCAATTGCTCTATCATTGGGCAAATTACGTCATTTGGCTCAATTTGGGGTTACTCAGACTTAACCCAACTATACCCAACATAAAATAACCGCAACCCAATAATTTATGATCAATTTTAACACACGAAACTTAGGAAATCATTTTTTAAGCAATTAGGCACAATTTCAAAACACTAAATAAGCAATCAACCACATCAACACGATTTAAGCACATGCCCAGCACATAACAAACACATATTTACCAAGAGCATTCGAGTTCAACTACTAATCGAAAGTCCAGGGTTCAAAAAATCAACCTTATTGCCGAATTTAGAATTTGATATGCTAGGCGGCATTGTGATCCAAATCTAAACACGAGATCAAGAACAAAAAGTGATAAAATGGGAAAATATGGAAAATCTAGATTGTGGGTGTGAGTGTACGGGGTTAGAAATGAGAGAATATGAAAGATTTTGAAATTTTAAACCGTTTGACCTTTTAAAACCTTTTAGTTCGCGGCCCTTTCGGTGGTATTATTCGAACACGCTGAACCACTCGGTGATGCGCAGAGTGGTAACTTACCTCGTCGAGTTTTACAGAACCTCCAGTCAATTTGGGGGTCCAAACGACGAACAAAATCAGGCTCGCCGACCTGTTCGGCGAATCGCCGATTCAGCCATTAGCCCACCAACTTTTACAGACTTCCACTTCAGATTTTTGTGGGTCTAACGACGGTCCAAGTCGGGCTCGCCGACCTCTTCGATGAGTATCCGACTGGACTCTTTTGCTCACCAACCTGCACATTATCAAACATACTCCACTTTTCAACCTGCACAATCAACACCCGTTATTCAAAGTCAAACTTAAAACAATGAAAACTTGGGTTGCCTCCCAAGAAGTGCCTTAGTTAACGTTGTGGCACGACACAAATACCCATTCAAGTTTCATTTTTGGGGTTTGCCATAGTATCAGTAGGCAACCCCCCATGTTGTCTTGGGTTCAGATGAGAAGAAATTTGACCCATTTGGGTCTCCAACTGCTTAATTGAGACTGAGTGAGAAGTCACCGTCTGGTTGAGAGTCAATACATCATCCTTTATTTCCTTCAACACTTTATCGGACCCTTCAGCTTTAGTGAGAATGCGCGAGAGAATATCTTCCGTACGGCCACCCTCAGAATTTTTGGGCTTTTGACGCTCATGGGGAGGAACATACCTATCTTTCTCCCCCTCTCTGTCCTTCCAAGTGGCGTTACAATCATGCCATTCTTTGTCACGGTATTTCCAACCCTCATCTCTATTCCATCCTTGGTTTCCACCCGACCTTGGGTAGTTCGCACAATAACCTCCTCCTTGGTTAGCTAGGAAGTTCACTTCTTCATTGTACAACGTTTTCAACCTTTCATTTTCAGGGTTCACTCCCCCAACCCCCATGACATTGACACTCTTTGAACCAACACCCTTGACGTTCTTAGCCAAGATATCCAGCTGTGTCATCATTTTAGCCATGTTATGGTCTCTCTCTTGATATTTTTTGACCTGTTCTTTTGTTAATTTATACGTGAGATGAGAGACTTGGTCTTCTCGAGTGTACCATGCCCTATTTATATTGGTTATTTAATCAAGGAGTTGGCAAGCTATTGTGTAGGGCTGTTGCATTATACCACCAGAAGAAAGTTGGTCAGCCACTCCTTTGTTTATCGAATCAAGGCTCCTATAGAAATATTGCAGCATCACATAATCAAGAAGTTCATGAGTTGGGCACTGAAGTACTAGCTTCTTAAATCTCAGCCAAGTTTCATGTAGGGTCTCTCCTTCCAATCGTTTGAATTCTTGGATGTTGTCCCGGAGAGTCATCATCTTCGAAGGGGGAAAGAATCGCACTTGGAATGCAGTAATAAGCTCGTCCCACGAAGTGATAGAATCTCTTGGCAACTCAACCGGACCGATTCTTGAGATATGTTCTTTAATGAGAACGGTCCACAAAAATCAACAAAATTTCTGATATGCTCATGGGGATCCTAATGAGCTAGCCCTCCAAACAAACCCTTCAGTTGAAGGAGTTGAAGCATAGTGCTTGTGATGTGAAACACAACATTCCCTTCAGTTGGAGGCAAACAAATGGCCCCAACACCACCCATTTGGGCTGGGTCATTGATGTCGTTGAGGTTTTCGACATCATCTTGGTGGCCCACTTGGCTACCATTACTTCCATTAACGCTCATTTCTTCCTCTGTTTTTACAAGAAACACAAAACTAAAAATAAAAGTAAGTAGATTCAAATATAACTAAAAAGAACACAATTCAACTTCACCAAAAGAATTTCAAACAACACCACTCCCCGACAGCGGCGCCATTTTGATTTAATGTTTCAAGCACACCTCATCCAATTCTAGGTGTCAATGATCGTAAATCAGTATAAAACCCAACTAAATGAGTTGGGGTCGAATCCCACAGGGAGCGATACGTGTTTCAAATTCAAGTAGGAAGTGCAAACGTGGTCTAATCAGCCATATGAATAGATTTATCACAAAAGACATTAATTAAATAAAAGGGGTGACACGAATGTCAGATGGGTTGTTTTGTTTTAATTATCAACTACAAACAGTCACAAAACTTTGAAACGACAATAAGAAGAAAGATTCTCGGGATATGATCGATTATAGGCAAATATAGATATATGGGCAATTGAAACTACTAGTAAACAACTAAATATCAGTGAGTAGGCTAGACTAAAAGGGAGATAGCTTTCTCTCGAACAACTACCCCGAATCAAGTGATTTCTTTCGAACATCAACAAGTATGACAATGAAAAACAGCCACACCTTAATTCATCTACTCTTTCAAGCTAGATGAGTAGGATTGGGTTTAAGATTCACTCTCTCAAGGTAAACCCGGCTAACCCAATACCTAGAAATCATTAATCAATAATCTTAGTTCTAAAACTTCTCTCTCAAGCAAGCCAAGAACACAAAGATAAAACTGCATTTGCAACTACAATTCATAAATTAATCCTCAATTAATGATTAAACTCACTTCAAAAGAGCATTTAAACTAGTAATGAACAATACCCATAAACTAATTCAACCCATAATCACATGATCACACCCCAAGAATTGGGGTTTTATCCGAACATCATAAAAATATAAAAACTGTTACCAAATCAATTAGCCATCAACTAGGTAAGAGGAATTCAAGCTTTACAATGCTCCAATTCAAAGAAAATTCGAAACCCACTTGCAAAATCTACAAATTGAGTCTCAAAACCTTCAAGTCTCCTTAGAAACTGCAGAGAAAACTATTCTAGACTAAAATGGATTGAAAATTTGATACTAAATTAATGTTCAAAATGTAATTTATAGTCGTCGAAAATAAGCCACGAAGGACCACTCGATGAAGTAAGTCAAGCTCGCCGAACCACTCGGTGAGCTGCCCTTTGACCTCATCCATTACCTTTTCGCCTTAACATTCAGCATCCTCGAGGTCTGTAACTTTGGGGGATCTATCTTTGCTTTGCAGAACGACTTGGTGATTCACCGATTGCTCCTTTTCATCGCCGACTTAGTTTCTTCCTTCAGGTCATGGCACACTGGAACTTTAGGCGGTCAGATGAGAGACTCGACAACACATCGAGTGCTATTAGCACTCTTCAGGCTAACCCTTCTTCATTTCTTCAGCTTGTTTTGTTCCTTTTTGCCTGGTAGTGTCCTTGCTTTGCTCCTCAATCCATGTATTTCTCTTTTGGACATGACGTATGGGCTAGTACCAATTTCATTCTACTGTATTATATTGCTATGATGAGACAAAAGGTTAGACTTCTACTTTGCTTTTATATGTTTTGGACTTGAACTATTGTTTAATTCTTATTGTTTTATTTCTTATGTTATGAGATCTAAGTGGCTTGTATGAAGTCCTTCGGGGTTCTACATGCCATGTTATATCTAGGGGGTACTCCTGGGTCGTGACAAACTTGAATGGTCCTAGGATGTCTCATAAGCCACATCTAGTAGAGTCTTGTTTATGAGTGTGAAGCGCGCCACATTTATGAATGAGAGGCCACAAGATGATTAGGAAACTCCACTTCTTTCATTATTCTTAAGTCGTGTGATAGAATGTAACTCTATAAGGTCTCTCTCCAAATCCTTATCTTATGTTCTTCAGGATATGGCTTCTCGAAAGGCTTACACCAGAAGGAATGTGAAGGACAATGCAGAACAAGAATCTCCTCCCTAAGATCCTCAAGTTCCGATTGATCATTTCGCCGAGCAAGTATCGAATGCGGAGTTTAGGGCTACTTTTCAAGTATTGGCTCAAGCCATAACGGCCCAAGCCAATAGGGAGGTGGTGGTTCCCGTGAACCCAAATAGGGCTACAATGACTTTAAGAGTGAGAGACTTCACAAGGATAAATCCTCCAGAGTTTCATGGTTCTAAGGTTGTGGAAGATCCTCATGAGTTTATCGATGAGGTCTATAAGGTTTTGATGATCATGGGGTTACGCCGATGGAAAAGGCGGAGTTGGTCGCTTATCAATTGAAAGGTGTGGCTCAAATTTGGTATAACCAATGGATGGAAGAGAGACCGGAAGATGCGGGTCCTCTTGATTGGGAAAATTTTAAGGTCGCGTTTCTTGACTGGTTATTTCCCCTTAAGATGAAGGAATCCAAGGTGCTTGAGTTCATTAACCTTCGACAAGGGAGTATGAGTGTAAGGGAATATATTCTAAAGTTCACTCAATTGTCTAAGTATGCTCTATCAATGGTTGCGGATTCAAGGGCTAAGATGAGTAAGTTTGTTTTGGGTGCGTCCAAAATGGTGGTTAAAGATTGCCGAACTGCGATGCTCATTCATGATATAGACATCTCTCATCTTATGGTGCATGCACAACAAATTAAGGAGGAAAAACTCAAGGAACCGTCTTGAGAGGTAAAAAGGTCGAAGACCATGATGTTAATTTCTCTAACACAAAGTCCGATGGACAAGGTCGTCCAAGATTCTGACAAAGATTTTCCGGTCAAGGTTCCTCCAATGCTCCTCCTAAGTTCAACCAAGATAGGGTCTCTAACCCTAAGACTTAAGGAGGTAATGGTAGTGGATTTTCATTGCCTAGGTCTAATTGTACTAGGTGTGCAATGAAGCACGATGGTAGGTGTCTAGCCAGCACGGATGGTTGTGGTAAAAGTGCTCACAAAATAGGGGATTGTCCAATGCTTATGACTAAGGGAAGAGAGGGCAAGAAAGCTACTCATAGTGGTTTGGGTTCCAATGCTTCTACGCAAAGCCGCCTTTATGACAAGAGAGTTCTCCGGATGTGGTTACTGGTATATGGAAAGTTTTCCAACTTGATGTATATGCTTTACTTGATCTCGGTGCTACATTGTCTTTTATGACAACATATGTGGCAATGAGATTTGATGTGCTCCCTGATTTGTTGTTAGAACCTTTTTCTGTCTCTACTCCTATTGGTGATTCTAATGTGGCTAAGAGGATCTATAGAAAGTGTCTCGTTTCCTTGCCCCATAGAGTTACTCTTGTTGACTTGGTAAAGCTTGATATGTTAGATTTTGATGTTATCTTATGTATGGATTGGCTGCACTCTTGTTATGGTTCTATTCATTGTAGAACTCGTGTGGTCAAGTTTAAGTTCCCAAATGAGCCTATCCTAAAGTGGAAGGGGGGAAATTCTATGCGTAAGGGTTAGTTTGTTTTTTATCTTAAAGCTAGAAAGAAGATTTCTAAGGGTTGCTTCTACTATTTAGTAAGGGTGAGGGATGTAGATTCTGAAACCCCTTCTCTCGAATCAATCCCCATTGTTAATGAGTTTACGGAAGTGTTTCGAGATGATCTACTAGGTATTCCATTAGAGTAGGAAATAGACTTCGGTATTGACCTTCTCCCAGATACACAACCCATCTATATTCCTCCTTACTGTATGGCTCCTGCATAATTTAAGGAGTTGAAAGAATAGTTGAAGGATTTGTTGGATAAGGGTTTCCTCTGGCCAAGTATCTCTTCATGGGGTGCTCTAGTTTTATTCGTTAGAAAGAAGGAATGTTCCCTTCGTATGTGTATCAATTATCGACAATCGAACAAGGTTACCATCAATAACAAGTATCCTCTGCCAAGGATAGATGATTTATTTGACCAATTTCAAGGAGCAAGTTATTTCTCTAAGATTGATCTCTGATCGGGTTATTGCCAATTGAGGGTGAAAGATGATGACATTTTGAAGATGACTTTTTGAACTCGGTATGGTCATTATGTGTTTTTGTTAATGTCGTTTGGATTGACTAATGCTTCGGTGGCGTTTATGGATTTGATGAATAGGGTGTTTAGACAATACCTTGACATGTTTGTGATTGTGTTCATCGATGATATTTTGATCTACTCAAGGAGTGAATATGAGCATATTGATCATTTGAGGA
This sequence comes from Solanum acaule, assembly GCA_036250505.1. NCBI lineage: Eukaryota > Viridiplantae > Streptophyta > Magnoliopsida > Solanales > Solanaceae > Solanum > Solanum acaule. Next base: position 42,761 of record JAJOOR010004071.1, on the reverse strand, counting down.
TCGTGGTTCAAATTTTTAAGGACCAACAACTTTTTGCAAAGTTTAGCAAATGTGAATTTTGGTTAAGATTCGTAGCTTTCCTTGGTCATATTGTTTCAAGTAAGGGTATTGAGGTAGATCCTAAGAACACAGATGCGGTAAAGAGTTGGCCTAGACCTCTAACTCCCTCGGATATTAGAAGCTTTTTGGGTTTGGTTGGTTACTATAGAAGGTTTGTTGAGGGTTTCTCTTTAATTGCCTCTCTTTTGACGACTTTGATTGAGAAGAAGGCTAAGTTCATATGGTCAGTTGTTAGAAGAGTTTCCAAGAGTTAAAGGATAGACCTACTTCCTCTCCGGTGTTGATCCTACCGGAAGGGACGGATGGTTTTGTGGTTTATTGTGATGCCTCGAGAATTGGGCTAAGGTGTGTGCTTATGCAAAATGGGAAAGTTATTGCATATGCCTCAAGGCAACTTAAAATTCATGAGAAGAATTATCCTACTCACAACCTTGAGTTAGCGGCGGTCAGTTTTGCCCTAAAAATTTGGAGACACTATTTGTATGGAGTACATGTAGATGTGTTTACCGACCACAAGACTTTGCAATATGTGTTTAATCAGAAAGATTTGAATCTTCGCTAAAGAAGGTGGCTTGAGTTATTGAAAGATTATGACATGATTGTTCTTTATCACCTGGTAAATCTAATGTGGTAGCGGATTCTCTTAGTCGGTCATCTATGGGTAGTATTGCTCATATTGAAGAAGAAAAGAGAGAGTTGGTTTGAGATGTTCATAGATTTGGTCGATTAGATGTTAAACTAGTGGACTCCACCAAAAGTGGTGTTATGGTTCACAATGGTTCTGAATCATCTTTTGTGGCGGATGTGAAAGCTAAGCAAGGTCTTGATCCAATTTTGGTAGAATTGAAAGCAGCGGTGCTCAAGAAATCCGTTGAGGCTTTCTCCAAAGAAGGATATGGTGTACTTAGATACCAAGGTCGATTACGTGTTCCAAATGTGGATGACTTGAGGGAACATATTTTAGCTGAATCCCATAGTTCACGGTATTCTATATACCTAGGAGCCACCAAAATGTACCATGATTTATGGGAGGTTTATTGGTGGAACGGGATGAAGAAATATATTACGGGATTTGTGGCTAAGTGTTCAAATTGCCAACAAGTAAAGGTTGAGCATCGAAAACAGGGAGGTTTGTCCCAAGATATTAGAATTCCTACTTGGAAGTGGGAAGACTTGAATATGGACTTTATTGTTGGTTTGCCTCGTACCGGACGACAACATGACTCTATTTGGGTGATAGTAGATCAGATGACGAGATCGACTCATTTCCTTCCCATGAAGGGTTCCTATTCGGCAGAGGACTATGCCAAGTTGTACTTGAGAGAAATGCAAAGGTTGCATGGGGTGACTTTGTACATTATTTTCGATCGTGGTACCCAATTCACTTCTCAGTTTTGGAAGTCATTCCAAAAGGGCTTGGCACTAAGGTTAAGCTTAGCACAACTTTTCATCCCCAAACTGATGGGCAAGCGGAGCATACTATCCAAACTTTGGAAGATATACTAAGGGCCTGTGTGATCAATTTTAAGGGCAATTCGGACGATTATTTGCCATTGATTGAGTTTGCCTACAATAAAAGTTATCACTCAAGTATCGATATGGCTCAATTTGAGGCCTTGTATGGTAGGAGGTGTAGATATCCCATAGGTTGGCTTGAGGTGGGTGAAGTCACCTTAATAGGTCCCAAATTGGTACAAGAAGCCATGGAGAAAGTTTGGCTTATAAGGAAAGAGTTGAAAACGGCCCAAAGTCGACAAAAGTCCTATGCTGATGTGAGCATAATGGATCTAGAGTTTGAGGTTAACAATTGGGTTTACCTGAAAATCTCACCCATGAAGGGTGTAATGAGGTTTGGTAAGAAGGGGAAGCTTAGTCCCCGGTATGTAGGCCTATATTAGATTTTGAGGCGTATTGGCAAGGTTGCCTATGAGTTAGATTTGCCAAATGAGATGGCGACAATACATCGCGTATTCCATGTCTCTATGCTTAAAAGTGTGTTAGAGATCCGACATGCATAGTTTTTCTATAAGGGTTTGGAGTTGATGAGAGTCTTTCTTATGAGGAAGTTTCGGTTTAGATTTTGGATCGGCAAGTCAAGAAGCTGAGAAACAAGGAAATATGATGTCCCGATATCCTCATCTCTTTCCTTATATTCCTATTCTAGCTTGATGTAATTAGTTCCTCTTGGTTTAACCTTTGTTTTGGAGTCATGTGATTTTTATGTGTTTCCATGATTTCCCTATAAGATGCATGTTCATGAAAACTTGTGTTTTGAAAGAAAATTAGTTTATATGATTGATTTTCCTCATGTTGTTGGGCATTGAGTATGAGTTGCCTATAGACTTCATGAGATGAATTGATGAACATGCTTTAGATATGCTTTTGAGAGTGAATTGCATATGAGCTCCATGAGATCATGTTGAGCATGCTTTTAGCTTGAAGAAGGTAGTTCCTCCTTGAAAATGAGAAATTTTGAAAATTCATGCATATTGGGTTGTGAGATGTAGTTCCTACCTTGCGAGATGTAGTTCCTACCTCCTTATAATGCATTTGAGTATGATTAGCTTGGAGTTGATGTTTCCTCCTTGTTTTATATGTATTGCATGCACAATAGGCTGATAGAGTTAGTTTCACTCCTGTTATGATATTTTGAAGATGTCCTAGCTTAGAGTCAATAGTTCCTCCTTGATTGTATGCATTGCATTGTTGGTTGGGTTGTTAGTTCCTCTCCTACTCTTTTAGAACCAATTTGAATCTCATTCGAGGACGAATGGTCCCAAGGCGGAGATACTGTAACACCCCATATTCAAAAAAGGGAAAAGAAGTAACTTTGGGGAAAATGCAGGTGCCAGCCATGAGGGCCACCCACGACCCATGGATGGGACCACAGACCGTAGGTATGGTCTATGAATGGCCCTGCTCAGGATGGTCTAGGGGCTCAAGACCATGGTCTAACCCACATACCGTAGGTCATACCAAGGTCCATGGTCAGGGTCCGTGGTTTGAGGCCCCAAATCAACCTTTATGACCTTGAACGACGGTCCACCAGGACGGGCGGTAGGTTGGAGCACTGTCCGTCAACTGGGGTCCGTGGATGGTCACCTGTCAGTTATTTTTAGGGGCAGTTGGGTCTTTTCCTAACTAATTAGTTCCTATACTATGTCATTTTGCCTATGTTTAGGACCCCTATATAAGCCTTTTTAACCCCCAAATTAACCCATTTACTTTATTCTTCCAATTTCACAAAAGAATACCAAATTCCTCTCCAAATTTCTGGTTGAATTCTGGCGGAGTTTGCTGACACGAACCACGGACCTGCAGGACGGACCATGGGTTCTCTTACGGTCTGTGGATGGTGCCCGTGAATGCCACCTACAACACCAGAAATCTACAATCTGGTCTATTTTCGAATACGGTGTGTTACATTATCTCCCCCTTAGGACCATTCATCCTCGAATGAAGACTAAATTAGCTGAAATTGAGGGAGAGGGTTGCAATCCCTACCACTAAACACTGAGAACTGAATTTCTGACTGAACTGAGTTCCAAGAACATGCTAATACGCTAAAAATGCAAGTACAACTGAAGGAACGTGATTCTAAGCCTGAATTTACGCATGAATGACTGAAAAACTGAAGAGGAACTATTACCTCAAGCTGGAATGGAATCGGAAGGAAAGAGGTGAGGATAGTTGAACTTCCTGGTTGCTTCTGCTTCCCAAGTAGCTCCCTCTACGGACTGACTCCTCCACAACACCTTGACTGAAGCGACTTCTTTGTTTCTCAACCTTCTAACCTGATGATTGAGAATCTCAAATGGTACATCTTCATAACAAAGGCTATCTTTTACAACCACAGTCTCTAATGGCACTACGGATGCTGGATCACCCACACACTTCTTCAAAAGTGAAATGTGAAAGACTGGATGCACTGCTACCAAATCTTCTGGCAACTCTAACTCATAAGCTACTATACCAATCCTTTTCAAGATCCAGTAAGGGCCTACATATTTGGGACTGAGCTTCCCTTTCTTGCCAAATCTCATTACCCCCTTCATAGGTGACACTTTCAGGATAACCCAATCATCAATTTTTACTGTTCGAGAATCAACTGTACATGAATAGGCTCTTCCTTAGGCCTTCAAGGAGGAAGTGAGGGGTCTTTCCTGTCTTTGAACGAATCAGCTCTTAGGACAATGTTCGGAATATACAAGACTAGCCCTTTCTCTCAAACGTCTTGGTATTGGATCCGCTCTTCTATTAACATGAACATGAATTAGATTCTATTCGAATTCTTTATTCTTAAGAGAATCCCCCACCCGGAACTCTAGTTCCTTTCTTCTTAAATCTGCATAAGACTTCTGGCGACTCTGAGTAGTCTTAAGTCTATCTCTAATGAGTTGCACTTTCTCCAGAGCATCAAGGACTGAATCTGGTCCTATCAAGGCTACTTCACCTACTTCAAACCAACTAACTGGAGATCTACATCTACGCCCATACAATGCCTCATAAAGGGCCATCTGAATGTTGGAATGGTAAACCCTGCAGTGGTAGAACCTGGTGAACCAGGCATACTGCTTGACTTGCTTTTCTTCTCTTATGATATTCAACCGCTCTTTCACCTCCCAAAGAGCAAAGTTGGCTTGATGAGCGCAGATGAGGAAGCGGGAGCAAGAAAACCTAAATGGATGGATCTTATCAACGTCCATGAATGATAAATCATAGATCAAACCGCCGAATCGGAAAAAGGAAGGGGGTGAGATAGGCAAGAGGTAGCTTGCTTCCAAGCCGGCCCGGCCGCGAGTTTCAAGTACTGGCGAAGCTTTAATTGAAGACCTTTCAGTGCCCTTTCGTATTGGTACTGAATGAACATATCAAACAAAGGCGAGCAGTATAAGCCCTATTATTGTAGGCGAACTCAATAAGAGGAAGGTGATCGTCCCAACTACCCTTGAAGTCGATGACACAAGCTCTCAACATGTCCTCTAAGGTCTGAATGGTATGCTCTGCTTGACTATGTGTGTGTGGATGACATGTTATGCTAAGGTTAATCTGAGTACCAAGACCCTTCTGAAATGACTTCCAGAAATGAGAGGTAAACTGAGGACCTCTATCTGAGATGATAGACAAAGGAACCCCATGCAACCTCACAATCTCATTAATGTAAAGCTTGGTGTAATCCTCCGCCGAGTCTGTAGTCTTGACCACCATAAAAAATGAGAAAACTTAGTAACCCTATCAACAACCTCACAATCTCTTATGGTCTGTGAACACATCTACATGAACACCATACAAGTAGTGTCTCCAAATCTTGAGTGCAAACACCACTATTGCAAGGTCGAGGTCATGAGTCGGATAATTCTTCTCATGTACCTTAAGCTGTCTAGAATCATAAGCTATAACCTTACCTCGCTGCATCAACACACAACCTAGGCCGACCCTAGATGCATCACAATAGATCACATAACCATCTGAACCCTCTGGTAGAGTCAAGACAAGCTGTAGTCAACCTAGTTCTCAATTCTGCGAAGCTTTTCTCACAATCATCTGACCACTGGAAATTAACCTTTTTCTGAGTCAACCTAGTCAATGGTGAGGCTATGGATGAGAATCTTTCCAAGAACCGTCTTTAATAGCCTGCTAGACCTGTGAAACTTCTGATATTTGTAGCAGAGGTAGGTCTGGGCCATTGTTTCACTGCTTCTATCTTCTGGGAATCTACTCGAATCCTTTCATTAGACACAATATGCCCAAGGAAAGCAACTGATTGTAACCAAAACTCGCACTTGTTAAATTTTGCAAATAACTGGCGATCTTTGAGAGTTTGCAGAACAACTCTTAAATGACTCGCATGTTCTTCCTCATTCCTAGAGTAAATGAGGATATCATCAATAAAGAAGATAACAAACAAGTCTAAGTACTGCTTCAACACTCTGTTCATCAAATCCATGAAAGTTGCAGGAGCATTGGTTAGTCCAAATGACATAACTACAAATTCGTAATGACCATACCGAGTTCTGAAGGCTGTCTTCGGAATGTCACTATTTCTGACTCTAAGCTGATGATAACCTAATCTGAGGTCTATTTTTGAGAAATGACTAGCATCTTGAAGTTGGTCAAACAAGTAATCAATCCTGGGGATAGGGTACTTATTCTTGATTGTGACCTTGTTCAACTGCCTATAGTCAATGCACATTCTCAGAGAACCATCTTTCTTCTTTACGAACAACACTGGTGCACCCCATGGCGAAATACTAGGTCTGATAAAGCTTTTATCTAGAAGGTCTTTCGGCTGCTCTTTCAATTTCTTAAGCTCAGCTAGAGCCATTTTGTAAGGAGGAATAGAGATAAGCTAGGTATCTGGAAGGAGATCAATTCCAAAGTCAATTTCCCTTTCGGGATGAACTCCGGGTAGATCATCTGGAAACACTTCTGGAAACTCATTGACTACAGGGACTGACTCAAGAGTTGGGGATTCAGAACTAGAATCCTTAACCTGAACTAGATGATAGAGATAGCCCTTAGAGATCATCTTTATGGCCTTAAGGTAATAAATGAATCGACCCATAGGCGCTAAGCTACTAACCTTCCATTCTAAAATTAGTTCTTCTGGAAACTGAAAACGAACAATCCTAGTTCTACAATTGACTGAGGCATAACAGGAGTGTAACCAATCCATGCCTAGAGTGACATCGAAGTCTACCATTTCTAACTCTACAAGATCTGCTGAGGTGACTTTCTGAGAGACTGTGATAGGGAAATTTTTGTATACCCGTCTAGCTATAACTGGGTCACCGACTGGAGTAGAGACTGAGAAGGTTCTGAAAGAGTTTCTAGGCTAACACTGAATTGGACTGCTATGTAAGGAGTTACAAAAGACAAAGTAGCCCCTGGATCTAACAATGCATAAACATTATGATCAAAGACTCGTATGTACCAGTTACTACATCAGGAGAATCTTCTTGATCTTGACGAGCCTGAAGAGCATAGAGCCTGTTTTGGCATTGTCCGCCACCTATACCAGATGAGTTACCCTGTTGAGTCGGATGACCTGCTGATGCTGATGAAGTTGTAGACTGATATCTACTATTATTTCCTTCTTGACCCTGTCTAGAAGGACAATCCTTCAATCTATGACTAGACTGACCACACCCAAAGCATCCTTCCTTACCTCCAAGGCACTCGCCCGGATTGTTCTTACTACATTTCGGGCAAGTTGGGTAGATTTTGGTGTCTGAAACACTATCTTGAGACTTAAAACCTGACGCCCTACCTTTCTGATCGTTACGGAACCTGGGGGATGAAACACTAGCTGATGAAAGTACTGGAGTCGAAGACTTCTATTGAAATTGCGAGTGATTTCCACCACCCAATTTTTGTTGGTAATACTCGTAGTTACCTGTTCTTGCTTTCTTAGTCTCCTTACCCTGTTCCCTAAGCTTATCACCCTCAACCTGCTGAGCATGAGTCATAAGACTAGAGATTTTCATGTGTCCCAACAACATAGCATTCCTACACTTAGTCTTCACTAAATCTGACACTCCATACATAAACTTATTCATCTGAGCCCTGGAATCAGCAACCATGTGAGGAGAATACCTGAAGAGTTGGTTAAACTTGAGCCCATAATGTTGGACAATTATGTTACCCTGCCTTAAGTTCATAAATTCCTGGGCCTTTGCTTCTCTCAACTCTATGGGAAAAACCTATCCAGAAATGTTTCGCTGAAACAATCTCAAGTAATAGGAGCAGCATCTGTACCCTTGTTCTCCTTCCACTGAGTATACCAGATATGAGCCACATCCTTAAGTTGGTAAGATACTAACTCAACCCAATCATTCAAGTGACCTGCATCACCTCAAAGATCTTCTTGATTTTATCCAAGAAATTTTGGGGATCTTCACCAGTCTGCGATCCTAAGAACTCAAGCGGATTCATCCTAACAAAGTCACGGACCCTTGCTGTTACTGATCCACCATTTGCATTCATATGAGCTTGAACCCGCTGATTGTTCTGGTTAGCGACACTCTGAGCCAACATCTGAATGGCATTCCTAAATTCAGCATTTGAGACTTCCTGATCCAAAACTAGAGAAGTTGCGCTTGCGTTCCTGGCATTCGCATTCCTGGCATAAGCTCTACGAGGAGGCATAATCAGTGAAACGTAGAACGTTGAGTTAGAATGGAATTTATATCATACCTTACGCACAATAAGAGTAACAAGAAAATGAAGATTTCCTAAAACACTTTGTAGCCTCCCCCTCATTAGATGTGGTGTGCACTACACATCCGTGAAAATGACTCTACCTAGTGTGGCTTTTCAGACATCCTAGGACACTTAAACCCAATGCTCTGATACCAAATTTGTCACGCCCCGAGCTACCCCCGAGATGCGGACACGGGACCTAGGACCACAAGTGATCCCAAGCTAACCCTACTGGCATGATCATGAGCATACTAAATATAATCTGAATAATAGAAACTGTGCGGAAGCTATAATCATAAATAAAATGAAAAGATGGGGAATACTCATATACTATAACTGAGATAAATGATAACTTATGAGTTTAATACAAAGAAGATATTAACTCAATACTAAGTTGAACCGAACTATGTTTGAAATAAGTTTCTACACTGACTAGAAGTGTTGTGACATGCCCCCAGCTAAGTCTAGAAAATCTGAAACTAAAAGACTGAAAAATGAAAGATAACATGACTATTGTCCTCGAAAAATGAGGACTCACCACTGATTCTGCTGGACTGAAGATCCGGAACCGATCTAAGCGTGATCTGGATGCTGAGAACCTGAACCTACATTACGAGAAGATGTAGCGCACGTATGCGTCAGTACTTGAAAGGTACTGAGCATGCAGGATAGAGTAACGCTGAAATAAATATATAACTGAACAAAGAAAATAAGCAATGATATAATCTGAACATGATATAGATAATTAAAATACCCTATACTAAGCTAACTGATGCAATGAACAAATTTATAACATGCTGAGACTGAATACTGACTCTACTGAAATATGGTCAATGCAATAGGGTTTGACTGAATTGTGGGAGCTACTAATAATCGACATAAAACCATATGAGATAAATGTGGAGTCCAATGTATACGTCCCATTGAGAGGACCCAATATACCTGGCCAAAGGTATAGAGGCATGACTGTCGTGATCACTAAACTGATGTTGCCCACAGAGGGGACTTACACCTACGTGGGTACGCTGAACCCTAGTCCAACTCGGTATTATGCTACTCCCAATGAATTAAGTGGTTAACTGGTTATGACTGAATTTCTGTAAATACTGGATAGCTTAAAACTGAACATGCAAACTGAGAATGCAACAATTAATCTGATAATGATGCATTAATAACTGAGGCATGTATAACTGAATAACTGAGATATCTGACCTAGTATGTGTAACTAAAGAAATACATAGCTAGGGTTCTGAAATTCATGCAATAAACTGAGCAATAACATGATAATCTGATTTGGAACATTTAAATAACTAATTCATGATGATCTGTTGAAATTATAGAAATCCTAGGTCTATTCATAATTATGGAATCAAGAATCTGACTGAATTCTAAGGACCTAATGGGTGAAACGAACTCAATGGTGAAATCCCACATACCTGGTGACGAATTTCACGAAGAAATCCTTTGATTTATGGGCTGGAACTGAAGAAAACTTGTTGCGTTCTTGAACTAGGGTTCTTGGCTTCTCTTCTCCTCTTACACTCTAATTTTCTATGTTTTGATTAATGATCTGACTTAGATAAGTTCTAGTTATGTTTCTAGACTTAAACTGACTAAACCTCATGATTTAAGGTCTAAACGATGTATCTTAGGGGTCCAACAAAATAGGAAAAGACCAAAAGACCCCTGACTTAAATGCTGTCGGAGTGACTGACGGACGGGACTGACGGGCCGTCATTCCACTACGGTCCGTCGGTTGAGATCGTTAGTCAAGTCAGCCCGATAGGGCTTCACTAAAATGAGCATAACTTTTTACTCGAAGGTCGGATTTTAGCAAACTCGATGGCGTTGGAAAGAGGGTTCAATTATATATTATATCATAGGTCATGGGACACACAACTCCTTTTGTGCTAAGATTTATGACTATTTGAAGTTGACCCAATCATAATTTTCATCTAACTGGCGGCTACCCTCACCTACGGTCAGACCTACGGACCGTGTATCGAACGACGGTCCGTGCTGGTCAACCGTTAATCGGGACTGAAGCTGGGCTTTAGGGGGATCGATCCATGGACACGAACCACGGTCCGTGACCTGACATACGGACCGTAGGTCCGGCCGTGGGTCAACAATTGGCCAAATTTCTGGCTGAGTTCTGGGGGAGTTTGCTGACACGAACCACGGACCTGCAGGATGGACCGTGGGTCCTCCTACGATCCGTGGATGGTGCCCGTGAATGCCACCTGCAACACCAGAAATCTACAATCTGGTCTAATTTTGGATACGGGGTGTTACAGTACTGGAGCATTTGTTAGTCCAAAAGACATAACTATGAATTCATAGTGACCATACTCAGTCCTGAAGGCTATCTTTGGGATGTCACTATTTCTGACTTTGAGTTGATGATAGCCGGATCTGAGGTCTATCTTAGAAAAGCAACAAGCACCCTGAAGTTGGTCGAACGAGTCATCAATCCTGGGGATGGGATACTTATTCTTGATTGTAACTTTGTTCAACTGACGATAGTCAATGCACATCCTGAGAGAACCGTGTTTCTTTTACAAGAACAACATAGGAGCAACTCATGGAGAGATGCTGGGTCTGATGAAGCCTTTTTCTAGAAGATCTTTCAATTGTTCTATTTTATTCCTTTAGCTCAGCTGGAGCCATTCTGTAAGGAGGAATCGAAATAGGCTGGGTATCTAGATGGAGATTTATTCCGAAGTCAATTTCCCTTTCGGGACGAACTCCAAGAAGATCTTCTCGAAATACTTTTTGAAACTCATTTACGATCAGGACTTATTCAAGAGTTGTAGTTTCGGAGTTTGAATCCTTAACTCGAACAAGATGATAGATATATCCTTTGGAAATGATTTTCTTAGCCTTAATGTAAGAGATAAATCGACCTACAGACATTGAGCTACTACCCTTCCAATCTAAGACTGGCTCATTTGGAAATTGAAACCAAACGATCCTAGTTCTACAATCGATTAAGGCATAACAAGAATGTAACCAAAACATGCCTAGAGTGATATCAAAATCTATTATTTCTAACTCTACAAGGTCTGCTGAGGTGACTTTCTGGGAAACTATGACAGGGCAATTTTTGTATACCCGTGTAGCTATAATTAGGTCACCAACTGGAGTAGGGATTGAGAAGGATTCTGAGAGAGTTTCTGGACTGACATTGGGGGAATCTTCCTGCTCCTGGGGAGCCTGGAGAGCATACAACCTGTTCTGGCGCTGACTGTCATCTGTACCAGATGAGGCACCCTGTTGAGTGGGGCAACTTGCTTGATCTGCTAAAGTAGTAGACTGAGCCCTATTACCTCATTGTCATTTCCTGGTAGAAGGGAAATCCTTCAAACTATGACCAGACATGACACCTAAAACACCCATCTTTATCTGCAAGACACTCTCCTGGATGATTCTTACTACACTTTGGACAAGTTGGAAAAGTTTAGTTACCTGAAGCACTCCCTTGTGACTTAGAGCCTGATTCACTACCTTTCTGATATTTCGTAACCTGGGGGACGGAGAGCTAGATAATGAAGGTGATGTGGCTGTAGACCTTTGCTAAAATAGTGAGCAATTTCCATTGCCCGACCTTTGTTGAGAGTATTCATAATTCCCTATTCTAAACTTCTTGTTGTCCTTAGCCATTTTCCTATGCTTATCTCCCTCAACCTGCTGAGCATGAGTCATTATCCTGAGGTATCCATGTCATCTAATAGCATATCATTCCTACACTTAGTCTTGACCAGGTCAGATACTCCATACAAGGACTTGCTCATTTCTGCCCTCGAGTCAATAACCATATGTGGAGCATACTTGGAGAGCTGAGTGAACTTCAGCCCGCATTCTTGGACTTTCATTGAACCCTGCTTCAAGTTCATAAAATCATGGGCCTTAGCCTCCCTAAACTCTCTCGAGAAGAACCTGTCCAGAAAAGGTCAAGTAAAATAATCCCAAGTCACAGGAGCTGCATTCTCACCCTTTTTTTTCTTTCTAATACCTGAACCAGATATGAGCCACATCCTTCAGTTGATAGGATGCTAGCTCAACACTCTCAGTACTAGTCACCTGCATTACTCCAAGAATCTTCTTAACCTCATCAATGAAGTTCTGTGGGTCCTCACCAACCTTTGACCCTAGAAATTTCGCTGGATTCATACAAACAAACTCTTGAATCCTACCTGCAGCTGATCCACCGGTGGTGTTTGTAGGAACTAGGGCGTACTGATTATTTTGGTTGGCTACAGTCTAAGCCAATAGCTGGATCGCGTTGCAGAACTCTGCATTCGTAACCTCATGGTTTGGGACTGGAGGAACTGCATTAGCATTGTAGGCATTATCATTCCATGCATTAACTCTACAAGGAGGCATGATCTAAAATGTCCAACAATGGATTAGAAAGGAGAAGTGAATCACACCTCACACATGATAAGAATAGAAAAAGAAGTGAAGTTTTTCTTAAAAAACTTCATAGCCTCCCCCTCATAGACGTGACACGCTTCACACCCAGGAAAGAGACTATATTTAGTGTCGCTTTTAGGAACCTTATGACTCTTGAACCTAATGCTCTAATACCAAGTTGGTCACGCTCCGAGGCTATCCCCTAGACGTAACATGTGACCTAGGATCACGAGTGACCCCAAGCTAACCCTAAGTCTACCATATATCAAGCAACGAAGAAAAAGTAAGTAAAACATGTACTATGCGGAAGCTAAAAATAGTGGATATCTAAAATGGGGAAAAACCCAAATAGTCTGAATATATATATATATATGAAACCATAAGAGTTTAGTGATAACTTAAACAACCACTTAACAACTCAAGCTGGATCTACTACTATGTTTGAAAAACCTCTAACTGAGTCAAGTTGCTGGGACATGCCCCATCTAACTCTAACAAAACTGAAAACTGAAAGTAAAGACTAAAATGTAAATCATATCTATGGTCCTCGAAGTATGAGGACTCACCACTGAAGCTGCTGAAGTCGAATCAAGAATCGATCTAAGCGTGATTTGGATGCTAAGTGCATGAACCTACATCATGAAACGATGTAGCACAAAGTATGTGTCAGTACTTGAAATGTACTGAGCATGCATGATATAGATATGATAAGCTGAACAAAATATTTAAGCTGAACAATGCATAATTGAGCAATGATATAATATGAACAAGGATATAAATACTAAAGTATAACTGAAAACTGAAATGAATGCAATGACCAAGTACTAATCATGAAGATAACATGTTGAACTGTATACTGAAGTAACTACTGCAAAACCTAGTCAATGCAATAAGAGTCTGACTGTGAGAGCTACTATTAACCGACATAAACCACAAGAGCTAAACATGGAGTCTGATGTATATGCCCTATCGAGAGGACCCAATATACCTTGCCAGGGGTATAGAGGCATGTCTCTGGCATGATCACTAAATTTGATGCCCAACAAAGGGGACTTATAATCCTAAACGAGAACGTAGTTCTGGGACTATGAGGGTATGCTCAACCCTAGTCCAACTCGGTGGTAAATCTACTCCCAACTGAATACATATGAAGTTAAAATGCACTAAACACTGAATAACTCAAAATATTGTCATGCTAACTGAGAATGCAATATTTATATACTAAGAATGTGACATTCGAAATCTAGAGCGTGATTTTTTGTTTAACTGACCTAGCAAGTATAATTCATGAACTAAGAGAATTTACACAAACTAGGGTTCTGAGTTCTATATAAGGAATTAAGCAACGTTTCCAAGAAAACATGTTATTTAGACTATGGATACTATAGCAGCTGAAATGACCATAATTCCCAAGATTTTACAAACCCTAGGTTTAAACAAGTTATGTGGAATCAAGGAACTAACTGAATTCTAGGGACCTAGTGGATGAAAGGAACCCACTAGTGAAATCACACATACCTGGTGATGAAATTTACAGAGAAATCATTCAGATTTCGGGGCTGAACTTTGAAGAACACTAATGCATGTTCTTGGAAGAAACTGGCGCCTCTTTCTCTTATTCGTTCTAACTTGGATGATTTTTGGAGAATGAGGGTTCTGGGTGTGTCTGACTAGGTCATTAGGCTTAGACTAATTAAAATGACATAGTTCAAGTGCCTAATATTTAGGGAAAAGGACCAAAACAACCCTTGACTTAAATGCTGGCGAAGGCCACTCACGAGGGGACTGACGGTCCGTCGTTTGAACCACTACCCGTCAACTGGATCGTGGTTCGTGGTCTGTCCTAAAGGGCTTCACTAAAACAAGTATAACTTATTACTCTGAGCTTGGAATCTAGCAAACTCAATGGCATTGGAAAGAGGATTCAATTATCTTTAATTTGATAGGTCATGTGTCACCTTATTCATTTTGTGCTAAAAGATATAACCGTTTGAAGTTGCCCTATAAATTCCTTCTTCCCAAATAACTGCTGGTCTCCATCGACGATCCGACCTACGATCGTTTGGTCAGACCACAGATCGTCCTGGTCGACCGTCGATGGTTTCAGAGACTAGTTCTCTAGGCCTTCGAACGATGGGACCCACCTATGGTCCATGGTTCTACCTACGGTCCGTGGGTGGTTTCGTTGGTACTGGCACCCATTTTCTGAAAAACTAGGATTTTCTCCCTTATGAGATCTGAGGTGTTAAAATTTGGTTCTTGAAATTCAATGGTGGATATCCCATTTAGTTGTCTATAGATTATGATTTTGGGGCATCAAGAGTAGCTCATTTTTGGGAGAATTCTCTCCCTTAGTTCTCTAGTTTTGGTGCAATCTTGCTTTATTGTTGCTCATTGCTTGGTACTTGTTTTGTGGCCAACTTTGAAGATCAATATGTAACTCTTGGTGTTTATAGTGGAGCTTTTAGTCCTGTGGTTTTTTACTCTTCACATTGAAGGGTTCTCCACGTTAATCTGTGTCTTGTGTGATTAGTTTATTCTTGTCCTGTTGTTTTTGTTTGGTTGATATACTTTTTGTCCATTCTTCGTATTTCTTGATTTAGTTTGTCTTCTCTTGGTTCAAATTGAAAGGGAAAGTTTAGACTTGGGTATTATTCCGATGTTATCCTGATGGACATTCTTTGTTAGTGCCTTGCCTTTCCCAACACTTGACTTAGGGTTTAGTTTCACACTTTTATAGCTGGTTGTCTCAAACTTGAAATTATTCTACAATGTGTTAGTGTTTGCTTTTGAGAAAAATGCAATTTGTCAACTCATGTTCATAGCTTATTTGATTTGTCACCTTGTTTAATTTCTAACTAATATTCAATAAATTTTTTTTTGGTGTTAAATCTTAACGGTTAAGCTGATAACCGGATCGATAACGATCAATAACATATATGTCAATATCTTAATAATTCTATAACTGTTTAGCATGTCTACAAACCGACAATCGATAATTTAACATCATAATGATTCTATAACAATTTAGTATGTCTACAAACTGATAACTGATTAATTGTACCGATAAACTTCAAAACCGAATTAAACCGACCGATACCCATCCTTACTTAATGAGATACAACAGGGAACATTTAAACGGGGTAACATGGGAGCATCAAAATTAATTTTTCTAGAAATTTAAATGGGGTAGAAACTAAGGGTGGACATTTGGGCCATTAGAATTTGATCAAAGAATTTCGTTTGGATTTTCTATTATCGGATTGAAGAAATTACAATCCAAATCTAAGCAAAATAAGCTTGAATTGGAAATGAACTTTTACGTCAATTTTTGTATGTTTTGTATTTTTCAATTTTAACTTTTGAGCTTTTAAAGCAAGTATAACAATTAATTAACAACATTTATTCACCTAAAAGATTACTCTTTGGACTATATAACTTTCTACAATTAACAAGAATTAAGGTCACCCCCCTCATGTTGTGTATTAAACTTTTCTATTCATTGCTTTGATTGTACGGGACTAATCTATTAAACCTTTGGAACCCTTAGTATTATAAATTACGAAAATATCCCTCAATCAAACTCTATAAAGTTTAACTTACCTCAATCTGAATCATTGCAAATCACAAAATGTTTTTTCCTTCCTTTGAGACTCCGAGCACTCCGATTTATCAAATACATATTTGATAGTAGTATATGAGTTATTGATATCCATATTTACATGAAAATAATTTGGTCAAAAGTCAACCCTGAGCTTCAAGGTCAAAATCAGAGTTTCCTTCCAAAAATTAGATTACCCATAGTTCTATGTTCTAAATCTCAAATTTCATCAAAATTTAACCACAACTCGACCTTTAAATCTCAAATTTTCGTATTCATATATTTTTCCAAATCCCCAATTCTCAATCCAAATGCGCATAAAACCACTAAAATTTACTAGATTGTTTGATATATATTTAGATTCTTAATCCCTCCCCATAACGACTATCAAAAATCACTTCGAAAATTATTTCAACTAAAGTTTAAAACTCACAATACGATATGAAATGATTATTCCCAAATTGTTCCGTGGTTAATTAACCGAAGAAAGTAAACACTCTATTTTTTCTCTTTATGCAAATTCGAACACTAACCTCACACACGTCTAAATTTTATTTGTCGAGGTCACCACGATTACTAGCCAGTACTACTGTGCTAGCCAATCCCCATTGTGTCATGTCAAATAATACCACAACATTCAAACAATAATATCACAATGACTTATGTTGAATGATGTCATGCAAAAATTAACAACAAATGCACCCATCATTACTGTGAAGCCTATAAAAATGTTACAAGGAATCGTATATAAAATGAACAGAAGCCAAAGAATAAAGAATGAACATCATCGAAAATTTATAACATGTTGACCTTGAAAAGCTTTTGTATGAATGGTCGGAGCATAAGGAATTGCGACCAACGATACCAACACAATGCAACATTAAGAGAGATTGACAAATTTTCTTATTTAGCATATCTTGATTAAGTTATCACTCAAGGAGAAATTTATTAATTTCATTTGCAAGATTGCATACTATATCAACTTGAAGAGTGGTAGTTCATACCTAATGAAGCCACTTATTTATGATTTCAAGTTCAATATAAAGGAAGTATTATCGAGAGTCATGGGATGAATCTCTTATCCAAATCTATTGCCAACCTACTTTGTGAAAAAAGTTCTACTTTCAGTAAAAAATGTAGTAGGTGCTCCTCTACATCTTGATATGGCCACAATTAATAAAATAAAAGGCCTAATTATGCCAAAGGCAAAATGCTAGTCGACATTCTAGAAAATTTACTTGACCATGTTCGAATGGATATCAAAGATGATATAACTAGACCAATAAGAACTACTTGTTATGGAAATTGTGGATGTCAAGCGTGTGGATAGTGTATGGAGTTGCAAATTAAGTGTGTGGTATTAGTACATAAACTTGTGCAAAGTAAATGGATGACTTGTGTATGCCATTGTTTGCCACGTTCATATGGGCTATAAAAGGGCCTATTTACTTCATCGTGAAAGACAATCAAGCAGTGAAGTAATATATACAGTTTCTCGTCCTTCTTTCTTATTATAAAGCTTATTTAGTTACTTTTTATTATATAGCACGTTATTAGCATGAGACTCCACCAACTCGAGCTACTATAAATAAGTAAAAAGGGTAAGGATTTTATTTTTCTAAAAATGTCTAATATTTCTAAACTTTTAATTTGTTGCCTTGGATATATCGGGCAAATGATACTCATCATGGATTTTTTTATTTGGAAGACGAGCATTGCGTTCGATTCGAAAGGCATGGTTTTCAGTATGGATACTAGACGCTGAAATTCACCTGGATGTGATGGGTCTGGTAAACACCATAAAAAATGATAATCAGGCATCCAACAAAGATTGTGCCAAAGCTATGATATTTCTCCAGCACCATCTTGACGAGGGGTTGAAAATGCAATACCTCACTATTAAATACCCCCTTGTACTATGGAATAATTTGAAAGAATGATATGACCACCTAAAGTTGGTCATTCTTCCACAGGCGCGTCATGATTGGTTCAATTTGAGGTTACTAGACTTTAAAAGTATAATTGAATATAATTCTTCCATGTATAGAATTATATCACAGTTAAATTAATGCGGAGAGGATATCACTGAACATGCTAAGCTTGAGAAAACATGTTCCACGTTTTCTCCCGCAAATATGCTCCTACAATAGCAATATCGATAAATGGGTTTTAAAAAATATTCGGAATTACTTTTATAGCTTCTTATTGTTGAACAACATAACGACCCATTGATGAAAAATCATGAAAGTCGTCCCGTTGGTTCTATGACACTCCTTAAAGTGAATCAGGCAAATTATCACCCGTGAGAAAGAAGTCGTGGCTCCGATCGTGGTCATTGTCATGACCGTAGTCATAAAATAAATTATAATCATGATGGTCGTCCTGCACCAAAAAATTACCAGTAGTATAAAAGGAAGGTGAAAAACAAGAAGTGGTGCAAAAGAAAAATTCAGAAAGTGTATGTCATAGATGTTGATAAATGGGACACTGGTCACGTACCTATCGATCATCTAAGCGTCTGGTTTAGCTCTATCAGGCATTCTTAAAAGGGTGATAATAATAAAAAAGAAAACTATATCTCTTAAGATAATGTTGAGCCCATACATAAGATGGATAATAATGCATAAGAAAATTTCATCTCTGAAGATAATGTTGAGCCTATGCATCTGGACGTAATTGATTTTTTTGTATTCCCTAAAGGAACAATGATTAGTGACGAGCCCGCAATAATCTAGATAATTTCTTTTCTGTTTGTTTGTACTAGTTGGTATGTTTATGTTTTCTAATCCCTGTAAACAAATAATGTGTGTATGATGGCCATGTTTAAATTGTAATAATTTACTTTGTTAATATCTTTTTTTGAAGAAAATATGGATATGCCCAAATTTCATTTGGATCAATAATCAATCATGTAGATATTTGTGTGGTTGACAGTGGAACAACATATGCCATATTTATAGATGAGAAATACTTTTCTTACTTTCTTAGAAGAAAAGCAAATGTTACTATAATTTCTAGTAATTCGAAATTGATTGAAGGCTCCAGAAGAGCTATATATTTCTGCATAAGGGGACAAAACTTGTTATAGAAGATGCGTTATTCTCTTCTAAATTTCCAAGAAACTTGTTAAGTTTCATAGATATCCGCCAAAATGGATATCATATTGAGACACTAAATGAAATGAATATTGAGTACCTTGGTATAACCAAGAATGTCTCAGGCCAGAAATGTGTTTTGGAGAAATTACCAACCTTATCTTCTGACCTATATTATGCAGAATTTACTACAATCGAAGCACATTCAATCGTAAATCAGAAGTTTACTGATTTAAATACGCTTGTGTTATGGCATGACCGAATAGGTCATCCTGGATCAATAATGATGAGATGAATCATTGAAATTCAAATGCACATTCATTAAAAAACTTGAAGATTTTTACGAGTGATGAGTTTTCATGTGCAGCTTGTTGTCAAGGTAAATTCATTACTAGGCCATCACCAATGAAAGTTAACATTGAATCCCCTCAATTTTTAGAAATATCTGTGGACCTATTCACCCATCTAATGGGGTTTTTAGATATTTTATGGTCCTAATAGATGTATCTTCAAGATGATCTCATGTGTGCCTCTTATCGTCTCGCAACCTGACATTTGCAAAATTATTGGCACAAATGATGTGATTAATAGCACAATTTTTAGATTATTCCATTAAGGCTATTCTCCTTGATAATGCTGGGGAAATTACGTCCCAAGCTTTTGATGATTATTGCTTATCAATAGGGATAAATATTGAACATCATGTAGTTCATGTTCGTCATACTCAAAATGGCCTTGTTGTGTCATTTATTAAGCGCTTACAATTGATAGCAAGACCTCTACTTATGAAAACTAAGTTGCCAACTACCGTTTGGGGTCATGCTATCTTACATGCATCATATCTTGTTTGTCTTAGACTGACTCATTATAATAACTACTCTCCGTCACAATTGGTGCTTGGTCATGAACCAAATATTGCTCATCTACGAATTTTTGGATGTGTTGTATATATGCTAGTAGCACCACCTCAGCGCACTAAAATGGTTCCCAAAATAAGGTTAGGCATATATGTTGGGTTTGATTCACCCTCCCTAATTCTCTATCTTGAGTCATTGATGGGAGATTTATTCACTGCAAGATTTGCAGATTGTCGATTTGATTAAACAACTTTTCCACAATTAGGGGAAGAGAAAAAAGGAACTTAAAAGTTAAATTGCATGGAAAGTTTCATCACTATCTCATTTTGATCCATGTTACCCTATGTGTGAACAGGAGTTCAAGAAGATCATCCAAATGCAGAATATAGCAAATCAAATGCCAAACACATTTACTGATTTGAAAAGGTTAACTAAGTCGCATATCCCCATAAAAAATGTGCCTATCTGAATTGATGTTCCAACATGACAATCTAATATTGTCATAACTTCTGAATCTCATACACGCCTGAAGCATGGAATACCATTGGGTTCAAAGGATAAAATTCCTAGAAAAAGAAGTACAAAAAATGACACTATAAAAGAATCCCACGAAGAGATTCAAGATCTGATAAATCATGCTATTTTTGAAGAAATCAATGAACTCGAGTCTCAAGTGAATGAAGAACTATCAATAAGTTTTTTGGATAATGGGATAAAGTTGAATCGATAAAAAATTATGGTGGATAATGTTTTTGCTTATAACATTGCACTCAACATTATGCAAGCCAGTGAGAATCTTGAATCCCTGTCTGTCAAAGAATGTCGACGAAGATGTGATTGGCTGAAATGGCAAGAGTCAATTCAATCAGAATTGGATTTACTTGCTAAACGTGAGGTTTTTGGACCAGTAGTCCAAATGCCTAATGATGTTAAATCAGTTGTCTATAAATGGGCCTTTGTACAAAAACGAAATGAGAGAAATAAAATTGTAAGATACAAGGCACTCATTGTTAGACAAGGATTCTCTCAAAGATCCGATGTCAACTATGAAGAAACATAATCATTGGTTATGGATGCAATAAGTTTTTTATATCTCTCTGGTTTAGCTGTACATGAAAGTCTTGAAATACATCTAATGGATGTGGTTACAACTTATCTTTACGATTCACTTGATAATGAAATTTATGTGAAAATTCTGGAATGACTTAAAATGGCTGAAGCATATAGTTCAAAATCTTAGGAAATGTGCTCAATTAGATTACAAAAGTCATTATACGGCTTAAAATAATCAGGGCGCATGTGGTATAATCATCTCAATGAGAACTTAATAAAAGAAGATTATATAAATGATGCAATTTGTCCTTGTATTTTTATTAAGAAAACAATATCAGAGTTTTTTATTCTTGCCATTTATGTTAATGACATTAATCTCATTGGAACTCCGGAAGAGGTCCAAAAGGCAATTGAATATCTAAAGAAAGAATTTGAGATAAAGGACCTTGAAAAGACAAAACTTTGTCTTTGTTTGTAAATTGAACATTGAACAGACAGGATCTTCATTCATCAATTTGCCTATACTGAGAAAATTTTGAAATGACTTTACATGGACAAAGTACATCCATTAAGTACTCCAATGATCTATCGATCACTTGGAGTGAGTAGAGATCCGTTCTGACCTCAAGAAGAGAATGAGGAACCTCTTGGTACTGAAGTACCTTATCTTATTGCAATTGGTTCACTTATGTATCTTGATAATGCTACGAGGCCTGACATAACATTTTATGTTAATCTATTAGCAAGATAGAGTTCTTCCCCTACATGAAGACATTGGAATGAAATTAAACATACATTGCGATATCTAAAGGGGACTAGTGATATGGGTCTATTTTATACTAACAAAAATAGTTCAAATCTTGTTGCTCATACACATGCATGTTATTTATCTGACCCACATAAAGCTCGATCTCAAACATGCTATCTATTTACATACAGAGGTACTGCTATATCATAGTGATCTACAAAGCAATCCACTGTCACTACTTTTTCAAATCATGTTGAGATAATAGCTATTCACGAAGAAAGTAGAGAATGTGTATGGTTGAGATCAATGATACATTTCATCAAAGAAAGATGTGGTTTGAAGTGTGATGTCAAGGCACCCACAATCCTCTTTGAAGATAATGATGCATGCATAGCTCAATTAAGAGGAGGCTTCATAAAAGGAGATATGGCGAAACACATTTCACCAAAATTATTCTTCACACATGATCTCCAAAAGAATGGTGAGATTGATGTACAACAAATTCGTTCAAGTGACAATCCAACATATATATTCACCAAATCTTTACTAGCCTCAACTCTTGAGAAGATAGTACAAAAAGTTGGAATGAGAAGACTTAACAATATAAACCATGGTCTTCATTAAGGAGAGTAGAATACGTGTTGTACTCTCTTTTCCTTAGTCTAGATTTTGTCTCATTGGATTTTCCTAGGAATGTTTTTAATGAGACAGAAATCAAATGAGTATTTAAAGATATATGTACTCCTTTTTCTTCACTAACGTTTCTTTAGTTAGATCTTATTAAAGCATATTATCAATCAAAGCATGGACATCCAAGGGGGAGTGTTATGAAAATTGTGGATGTCAAGCGTGTGGATAGTGTATGGAGTTGCCAATTAAGTGTGTCGTATTAGTGCACAAACGTGTGCAAAGTAAATGGATGGCTTGTGTATTCCATTGTTTGCTTTACTTCATTATGATAGACAATCAAGAAGTGAAGTAATATACTCCCTCTGTCCCTAATTACTTGTCCACTTTTGAATTGGCACACAAATTAAGAAAAAAATTATTGACATAGTGAGTTTATCATTTTACTCATATTAATTATGAAGTAGATGAATTAAAAACTTAAGATTTTAAAAAAGTTTTACCTTTTTTCAAAGTAATTAATTAAGGGTATAATAGCTAAAAAAAAATTGTCCTTTCTTGATTTCTCAAAATGGACAAGTAATTAGGGACAACTAAAAAAGGAAAAGTGGACAAGTGCTTAGGGAAAGAGGGAGTATATAGTTTCTCTGCCTTCTTTCTTATTATAAAGCTTAGTTAGTTACTTTTTATTATATAACACTACTAAGGTAATCGTACAATATGATATAAAATTATATAGAGTGTAGAATACAGATCACAATGTGTATAAATATAGAATAATTTATCCTGAATTTTCTTCAAAAAGGTCAAAATTTATACACTCTGATGATATTCCCATGGAAAATATATATCTGAAAATAATAAGTGCTATTAAGGTAACCGTACAATATGATATAAAGCTATGTAGTATTAGGATTTTACCCTGATTTTCTTACTTTATTTGAAATTTGTTTTCCTCTTAAAGGAAAATCAACGTATTACCATAAATGCTTTAACTTTTCCTAAAAGAAAAATATAATTTTCTTCCATATTTGGTTTATTCTTTCCTTAGAGGAAAAGTTTAGAGATCTATTAATTCAAGATCTCTATTTTCATAACATAACACAATAACATTCACAATGTAGTCGTTTAGAGACTTTAGTTTATGGGAATATTTTCTTTCTATAATTCTAATGTGTTTATTTGTTTTTAATATGTAGGCCAATTGGCCAAATTTTATATAATAATATTTTAAGTTTTAGCATAAGTTTTTGTCATCTAATTTATTACCGTCTTGATTTGTAGTTGTAAGCTTCCACATGACGCCCTAATCAGTTTTGAACTCAACATATAGAGAGTGTAGAATACAATGTGTATGAATGTAGAATATTACATCTTGATTTAGCATTACAAAGGCCAAATTATACCAACTATATTCCTAAGGGAACTATATATCTGAAAAGAAAATAAAAAGGATTAATGTATGGTATTCACTATTCAAGCTAAAAGGAAAAACACACAATCTCAAGGGGGTACTCAACAAATTGGTTCATTTCCAAGAAAACAAACAAGTTGTAAATTATTGAAAACTCAAATAATGAAAATACAATTAAGGATAAATGAGTGCATGCAAAAGAAAAATCAGAATTTAAATTATAACCCAACAAAGGAGATGATTACTGATAAGGATCAAATGTTACAAATTACAAAGGAGTCAAGTACAAAATCAAGATAATGTAGCATTACAAAAATATGAAGCTCTAAACAATATGGAAGAATTTTAAAAAATACTAACAATAGGAGAACAACAAGTGCATATTATTAAAAGAGTAATTGGTAGATATTTCTGCAACTATTTCTATGCAAGATTTAGGAGATATTTTAAACAAAATTGATAGTACAAGTGTTAGAATAAGCACATGGAGAAAGAACAAAATAATAAATTACAGAAAAATTATTGATAATAATAAAAATTAGGTAAAAAAAAAAATCTTTTCAATTAATGAAAACTGATTAACTACGTAAGAAATATTACAAGGAAAAAAAGAGACATGTGATAAATAAAATCCACCAAATTAAAGGGGACATAGTTGAAGAAGTTGTAGGTGACATTGGAAGAAGATGACATTTCCAGCCTATCTCTTGAAGTGAAGATCCAAAATTCTATGAAAGATAGAAGAGTGACTATTGTAAATTAAAGAAAACAAATGATATGAGCGAGGAGTCTTTATAGATACAAATCACATGGATGTCATAAGTTATGATAATAGTTATCATGATGGAATTTCTTATACTGAAAAAAGAGCGAAGATGCTCATTAGATTGATTTTATAGCATCAAAAATTATACGGAGATCATAAAAGTGTCACACCCTCATCTTGACAAGGGATAAACATTGATATCTATGATGAAAATCATATTGCTTTTGAAAAGTTATTGTTAAATATCTCTAAAAAAAAAGAAAAAAAAAGAAGATGTTCTTTGGGCAAAATGGATCCATGCCTATTATATCAAAGATAATGAAGTGTGGGAGGCAAAGGCTCAATAAATAGTTCAACAAATTTTAAGTATTAAGATGATTTTTAAAAATGATATGAATGACATATGTAGATGTGGATCAACTGACTTGTTATTCTATTAAAGAAGTCTATGATCTAATTAGAGAGGAGGTTCATAAGGTGCCACGATCTGAGCCTACACCCTGGATGTGGCCAACACTCGAGAACCATTGCTGGTCCCCGTGCGAATCCGGATCCTGGCTGACAACAAGCGAAAGACTAACTCAAGCATACATAAGCATCAAATTGAAAGAAACATCTAAAATGGCTTACTAAATCTCAAAACTTTACTGAATATACTGAGTATGAACCATAAGTTTAAATAAAACATCTAAAAACTGAAAGACTCTAAAAAACTGTCTATCTATGAAGCCTCTACTATATATAGACGAGTGTAGGTACAAGACCCACAAATATTGAAAATGTTACTAATACTAACAACTCATAAAACTGGAGTCCTCCAAAAGCAAGAAGGTCTTACTCAAAAGCTGGCGAGCAGATGAAGTGATCTCAACGGACTCTTGTTCAGGATCCTAAGAACCTACATCTGTAATGCAGGTTGAATGACATCAGTACATTGAATGTACGAGTATGTAATATAGCTGAATAACAAATAACTAAATGAAAGGACTACAATAGATATATACTTAACTGAATATAAAGAAATAAAGGAGTGAAATCATTAAAATTTTACAAAAATACTTACTCATCTCTGAACTCAACATACTAAGTAATAAAATAAAAATACACTTTTGACTCTATTTGGGAGATTATCTAATCGACAACCATCAATATGAGCTACGTCATGATACAACATCTCACCCACGCTGGCAGAACTATCATATACCTTGTCGGGGTATAGAACACCCTGAACTAACTGGATCCACTAAGCTTTGCCCGAAGGAACTTAGGATTCATCTAAAAAGTATGATCTTGTACCCATGTTGGCATACTTGGTTTATGATGAATGTGTGTTGTCTAAACTCATCCCTATATCGGTGCTAAATACTACTCCTAATAATATATACTCATGCTCAATGTTTAAAAACATATTCTTCCTCTAGTTTGAGATAATTGCTCAAACTATCCTCTTAAAAGAGGTAACTGCTCTTGAAATATCTTTGAACTCATAACTCATTTAGAAATCAAAGTTTATCTTTTATAAATGTAAAAACTGATACCTTTGGGAATACTTAGTTCCCTTATACTCTTACTCAATTTATACTTGAAAACTCTTTTTCATAAAATATATCAAAATCATATTGTGATATGATCATTGATGATTAAGGAAGTCACAGTGCATAAACATTGATGGCATAACTAGATACCATATTGTTTAAACATTGATGACATACTCGATTTTCATACTAATCATGTTTTAGAAACTCTTTCTCAAAGCTCATCCTTACTTCCTCAGAAACTCAATTTAAAACTCAAGGGTTGGCTTTAAAAAGTTTGTCAAGATTTATAACTCAATTCATAGGGTTCATGAGGAATTATAGACATGAACGACTCAGTTCAGGGATCTTAATAGCAATATGGAAACTTGGTACTCAGAACTGAACGATACTACTCATCTCAAAATTACTCAATTCATAGGGTTCATGCTGAAATATAGACATGAATTAATCAAATTAAGAATCTTAATGCATAATATATAACAATTCAATAATTATTAATGGAATTTCAAAAAGAATCCGGAACTTAAGATCTCAAAATCAATCTATCTCAATAGTATTCAAATCTAGGAATAGAATCCTAGATTACTCTTTTACTCATTTGAAAGTAGATGTAGGGCGTGAGGAAGAACTAGTCCAACACTATGATAAGCTTATATACCTGGAAGAACAAGGTTCTTGAAGAATATTGAATAAGAACTTGATTAGAAGCCTTGAAACCCTAGCTTGAAGGTAAACAATCAAGAAAACCTTTCTTCAGATTCTTGAATTAGTTTCATGAAATATCTATGGCCAAGAATTATGATTTTCATTAGTGATTCATAATTGTATGGAGGAATTTGAGTTGGAAAGAATGAAATTCTTTGAGAAAGATTTACCTTGAAGAAGAATCTTGAAAAAGATTGAAAGAATCTTGAATGGAGTCTTCTACTTTAATTTTTCCTTAGGGTTTTGTCTTAGGGTTTGAGAAAGAAGAGAATGATGGATGAAGAGATGAAAATCTGATTGTTTTGGGTCTTTAATTAGTCAAGAAATTCGTTTAGGATTTTCTTAGAGGTAAAAAGACAAAACCAACCCTTTTTAATGTTTTCCCAGTGGCTAATTCGTCACTTCCCTGTATCAGACTACTAAAATGGTCATAACCTTTTACTCAAAACTCGGATTGTTGCGAAACTTGCGGCGTTGGAAAGAAGATTCAAATACCTTTAATTTGATAGATTATGGGCCACGTAACTCTTTAAATTGAAAGAGATATGGTCGTTTGAAGTCGACCCAAATAGAATCTTGCATCAAAACTTAATTGGTAAGAAAACTGTCAACTCAACTTTGTGCTAGGAGTTTATGAACAGATTGATACATCTCTAAAACTCTTTCTGAAGATATCACTATCTCATCCTCAACACTTTACTTGGTTTCTCATATTATCATCTCCCCCTTAGGTTTGAAACAGACACTTTAAAGCTATGGATCTATTCCATCATCTGTAAACTGGTCTACATTCGCTTTACTCTAATACTCGGGAAAGACTTATCTCATGGCTACTGAACTCTCTATATGCAGGCACTAAGACTCATTCTAAGATGCTTCTCTTAACCTCTTCTCATTGGCTTATAAGGCCACTTAATCTAACTCTTAATAATCTACCTTCTCCTTCTTAGCCTACTAATATCATCCTTCTAGGTTCATTTCAACCTAACTGGAGGAAGCTTTGAATTATATTTAAGAGGCTCGTCATTGATTATATAAAATCCTTTCTACCAAACTCTTAAGGGTAATAATTAATGCTTACATCAGCCTACTCCACATTGACAAATCAAATATGCTATCTAGGCATACATGAAAAATCATTAACTTAATTGGAACCTCGTATGATTACATACAATCTCAGGTACACCTCTTAGTGCTCTTATTACTCTTATGACTTAGCCAATAATGAGTCCAAGATTTTGACTCATTTATGGCTTTGTTTTGATAGTATTAGTGTCCTCAAATGCCTATTCTATGCTCATAACTGATGTTAAAGTGTTGATTTACAGTTATGAAGGCTAAAGAGCAAGGCAAGGACATAACCAGACAAAAAGGAACTAAAGAGTTGAAGAAGTGAAGAAAAAGCAATCCTGGCCAAGACCACTCGGCGCACCGTCGATTGGCTCTTTAGCTCGCCCAAAGTTCCAGCATGCCAGCTTGGGGAAAAGCCAAGTTGGAGACAGAAATGGGCAGTCGGCGGATCGCCGATTGATTCTGTGACAACAAATTGGATCGCCCAAAGTTGCAGGATCTGAGGTGCTGAAGGCCAATGCAAAATGGTAATGGAAGAGGACACTTGGCGGATCACTGATCGGTTTGGCGAGGTGCGACTTAATCCACAAAGTGGACTTTCAAGCTTAATTTTGGGAAACTATAAATTGTATTTTAAATGTAATTTTAGGAGTTCTGTCACAGATTCTACAGTTCCCATTCTAGACTTAGAGTTTTTCTCCTGATTTTTGAGTTTGAATTGTATAATTTTGGAGGATTTAGAAAGTGGGTCTTTGAATTTCATTCTTGGAAATCATTGTAAAGTCTTGGAAACTCTTACCCAGATCATGGCTAATGCATTAAGTAACCGTTTCTCTATTTTTATGATGTGTAGCTAAAATCCCGATTTCTGGGTGTGATAATGTGCTTATTTGTCTAATTATCGTATGTGTATTGTTGTTTGATGATGAAATTACTGTTTTAATGTGGGTTTAATCATTAGCTGAGTTTTAATTTATGAATTATAGTTGCAAATGCAATTCTAATTTTGAGTTCTTAAGAGGTTTTGGGTCCAAAGCTTTTGATTAATGATTTGTGGGTGTTGGGTTAATATGGGTTCATCTTGAGAGAGTGAATCTTCAATCCAATCCTACCCATCTAGCTCGAGAGAGTGAATGTATTAAGGTTGTGGGCTGGTTATCTTGTTAAGCTTGTTGATGTTCAAAAGAAATCACTTGAGCCGTAATAGTTGTTCGAGAGAAAACTATTGCACTTAAAGTCCAGCCTACTCACAATGTTTCAACAAATCATCGTTAGATTTCAATTACCCATATAGCATATTTAGCCTATAATCGATCACATCCCAAGAACTCCTCTCTATATTGTTATTTTCCCCTGTTTCCATTGTTGTTTCAGCTGTTCATTACAAAACTAAATCCCCCATCTGACATTCGTTGTCACCTTTTTAGATTTAATTGTATGTTTTCGATAATGTTTATTCCTATAACCGTCTAGAACACATTTGTACTTCTTAATTAAATTTTAAGCATGTACCGCTCCCTATGGGTTTGACCCCAACTCTTCGTTGGGTTTTATACTGATTAACGACCGTTTACACCTAGAATTAGATGAGATGTGTTTGGGACGTTTTCATCAAAACGGCACCGCTGCTGGGGAGGGGTATTGTTTGAAATTCTATTATTGAAGTCGAATTGTGTTCTTTTTCTGTTATAGTTGAATCGATTTAATTTGTTTTGTGTTTCTGTTGTTTGTGTTGAACAACGACATAAATGAGTGTAAATAGAAGTAATGGTAGCCAAGTCGGGCACCAAGACGACATTGGAAATCTGAATGATGTAAATGACCCAATTCAATTGGGTGGTGTTGGTGCAATTCGTCTACCTCCGAAGGAAACATTGTTTTCCATATCACTAGTAAAATGCTTCAGCTCCTACAATTGAAAGAATTATATGGAGGGCTGGCTCATGAGGATCGCCATGAGCATATTCGAAACTTCGTGGACATTTGTGGTCCGTTCTCATTTAAGAACATATCACAAGAATCAGTTCGTCTCAGGTTGTTCCTATTCTCTTTGATGGGTGAAGCTACTAAATGGTTATCTGAGTTACTGAGGGATTCCATCACCTCTTGGGATAAGCTGACTATAGTGTCCTAAGTGAGATTCTTTCCTCCATCGAAGATGATGACGCTCAGATATATTATCCAAGGTTTCAAACGCTTGGAAGGTGAGCCAATCCTTGAGACATGGTTGAGATTTAAGAAGTTAGTGCTTTAGTGCCCAACTCATGGACTTCCAAACGACGTGCTGCTATAATACTTTTATAGGAGTCTCGATTTGATGAACAAAGGAGTTGCTGATCAACTTGTTCCTGGTGGTATAATGCAATAACCCTATGTAGTAGCATCCCAACTCTTTGATTGCATGACCAAGATAAACAGAGCATGGTACACTCGCATGGATCAAGTGTCTTCTCTCACGTTTAGAATGACAAAAGAGTAGATCGAAAAAGATCAAGAGAGAGACCAAAACATAGATAAAATGATGACCCAACTAGATATCTTGGCTACAAATGTCATGGGTAGTGGTGCAAAGAATGTTAATGATGTGGGTGTCGGTGGAGTAAACCCCGATGAAGAACATTTTGAAACATTGTACAATGAGGAAGTGAACTTCCTTGCTAATAAAGGAGGAGGTTATCGTGCAAACTATACCCAAGGCAAGGTGGAAATCAAGGTTGGAACATAGATGAGGGCTGGAGAGACCGTGACAGAGATTGGCGTGATCGTAATGCCACCTGGAAGGAGAGAGAGGGGGGCAAGGACAGGTACGTCCCTCCCCATGAGCGTCAAAATCCCAAGGAATCCAAAGGTGGCCGTACACAAGATATGCTCTCACACATTCTGAACAAAGTCAAAGGGTCAGAAAAGGTGTTGAAAGATATGAAAGAGGATGTCTCAACTCTCAATCAGACGGTGACCTCTCACTCAGTCTCTATTAAGCAGTTGGAGACCCAAATGGGTCAAATTTCTTCTCACTTGAATCTAAGACAACAAGGGGGGGTTTCCTAGTGATACAATGGCAAGCTCTAAAAATAAAGCGTGATTTGGTATCCTCGTTGTGCCACGACATTAACTAAGGTGCTTCTTGGGAGGCAACCTTAGTATTTGATGTTTTTCAAGTTTGTTTGTGAATAACGGGTGTTGATTGTGCAGGTTGAAAAGTGAAAAGTGTGGGAAAATTAGTAGTTTGGCGAGCCAAGGTCAAGCCGACGACACGCCGAACAGGTCGGTGAGCCCCGACTTGGACCGCCGTTGGAACTACCAAGCTTGAAGGGGTACCCTATAAAACTCGGTGGGCTTCATGCTCAATCGGTGACTCACCGAATAGGTCGGCGATCCCAATTTTGTCCGCCATTTGAAACCCCAAAATTGCTGGGAGTCCTGTAAAACTCGGCGAGAAAAACACCACTCAGCGCATCACTAACTGGTTCGGTGAGGACGACTTACTCTATCGAAGTTGCCGCGAACTGAAAGGTTTTAAAGGCCAAACGGTTTAAAATATCAAAATCCTTCATCTTCTCCTATTTTAAACTCTCGTACCCTCTCACCCAACTTTAGATCTTGCCTATTTTCTTGTTTTTACCAGCTCATTTTGTGAAATCGTTGCTCGAAAGTGTGGAACTTGGCCGCCTAGCTATACAACTCTTAAATTCGGCATTAAGGTTGGTTTTTCGAACCCCGTACTTTAAGTGTGTGGTTGAAATCGAATGCAATGGGTAAATTGTTTATGATTGTTGTTAGGTAGTTGATTATAATTGTGTTTAATTGTCGGATTGCTTGTAATGAATTAAAATGTGTGCCTAATTGCCTTAAACTGATCGATTCCTGTGTTCTTGCCTGTAATATCGAGTCTAATTTGTTGGGTTGCGGTGTTTATGCATTGGGTTTGGTGGGGTGAAGTCTAAGTAACCCCAAATTGTACTAAATGATGTAATTTTCCCAATGATGGAGTGTTTGACGTCATTTTTAAGGGCAAAAGTCATCAAATGGACAATTTTGGCCAAATCGGGGGAAGTCTGAGTACTCCGAGGGCATGGGTAGTATGGGTCTAACCTTAATTTCATAGTTTGTTTTTAATTTTGAATTCAGGGGCTGCAGGCTTGATTTTGAAGTTTGGGGTTGAAAACTGGCACGTTGGGCCGTTTGGCGAGCTAAGTCGAACTCACCGAGTGGATCGGTGGTTCTCCAAAGTCCCCCACAAATCGCCCTTAATTTCTAAAATTGGTTGAATTTGTTTTGTAACTTTCAGCGAAAAGCCTGAGCTCGCCGACACGCCGAACTGCCTTCTTGATCGCCTTTCTGTGCGCCTAAACCCTAAAAAGCACTGTAAATTTCGGTGGACCACTTCTAGTCCGCTGAATGGCCCTGAATATTGCCGACCTCTCTTGAATTTTGAAATGTTTTGTGCTAGTACTTTCAGCGAGCCCGATCTGGCTCACCAAAGTAACTCGGCGACTCTCCAAACGGTCGGTGATTCATTCTGCAACTAAGTTTTCTGCATTTTTGTGGAAATTTTTCTAATGTTTTTCTATGTGGTCTGCAGGAATGGCTAGAACAAATATGAATGATAGTGTCATGCCGCCCCGAAAGTGGGCACGTGGATTCGTAATAAATGAGAAAGCAGCTGCTTCCAATGTCAAGGGCAAGAAGTTACCTCTGAAAGGAGGCAGGGGTAAGGGCAAAGCACCCATGGCCGAGACACCAGAGTACAACTCCGGCAGTGAGGGAGAGTCCGACGATTCTCAGGCTTCATTCTCTGATCCTTAGGACGACCAGTTACTACAGGCCCGACAAGCGAAATTATGCTCCAAAGCTCGCCATAATCTATCTAGGATTCCAGAGCCGACCCCTCCAGCTTCAACTTCAGTGCCTCCTCTGGTACAAATGGTGGTTTCGCCACCGCCAGTACAGAGTCGTTGTAACACCTTGCTATTTGAAAGAACTAAAAAGAGCTAGATTTAGAAAGAGATATTTTTGGAAAGAATGAAAAATCTGGAAAATTGGTTAAATTAAATTAAGTTTGAGTTTTAGGTCAACTTCAAACAACAATAACTCCTAGCTCAGGATGAGTTAGGTGTTCTACAAGATACCGTAGCAAATATCTTTGAATTATCTTGCCAACACAACCAAGTTTGCGCGATTTCAAGTTTTTATGAGGTAGATACGCCCATTTGAAGTTGGGTTGTCTAGATAAGGAAAGTTAAAACCGGATTTTAGAAAGGTATTATGGTCTTTTCACTAACCAATTAATTAAATTCATTTTTGGTAATTAAGTTGGGGTCTAAACTGAATTGGTTTTGTTTACGCTTCATAAAATTAAGTTAGGGTTTTGAGAGAAGAGAAAATAAGAGGAGAAAAGAGGAGAAGAAGCAAGGATTCGTCGATTTCTTAAGGAATTGATCACAGATTTTGCCAAGGATTCAATCCTACGAGGTATGTGAGTTCACACAGCGTTGGGTTCATTAACCCACACGCCAAACATGTTTATTTTAGTATGATTTTCGTCCTAAAAGATTGAGACTTTGATGTTCTTGAGTTGTATTCTTGAATTGTTTTCGTTCTTAAATTTGGGATGAGATTGAGGAGTTATTGAGAGTTTAAGGACGACTGTTAGAGTTGTTTTGAGTTAGATTCTTATGTACATGTCATGGGTATCTTAATCTAAAGAGGAATCGAGAAAAAGAATCAAATTTTGGCGAATTGGTGTTAGAAAACGAAGAAGGATCAAGTCAGGAAAATATGGGTACCATGCAGACCTGTTCATCAGGATTGATAAAAGTTTCTCCATATCGCGGAGTGGTCACAGACCGTTCTGCCTCAAAAGATAGATGCAGTGCAAAATTGGCCTAGACCCACATCTCCAACTGATATTAGGAGTTTCTTGGGGTTGGCTGGATATTATAGAAGGTTCGTAGAGGGGTTATCATCTATTTCATCCCCTTTGACCAACTTGACTCAGAAAATAGTGAAGTTTCAATGGCGTGAAGCTTGTGAGAAAATCTTTCAGGAATTGAAAAAGAGGTTGACAACTGCCCTAGTATTAACCTTACTAGAAGGTATGCAAGGCTTTGTTGTATATTGTGATGCATCTAGAGTTGGTTTGGGTTGTGTGTTAATGCAGAATGACAAAGTTATAGCTTATGTCTCCGGACAGTTGAAGGTTCATGAGAAGAATTACCCAACCCATGACTTAGAGTTGGCTACTGTAGTATTTTCTTTGAAAATATGGCGTCATTAACTGTATGGTGTTTATGTGGATATGTTCACCGATCAAAAGAGTCTCCAATATGTGTTTAGTCAGAAAGAGCTTAATCTCAGACATAGAAGGTGTTTAGAGTTACTCAAAGATTATGACATGAATATTCTTTATCACCCAGGTAAGGCTAATGTTGTGCTGATGTCTTGAGTAGATTATCGATGAGTAGTACCGCCCATTTTGAGGAAGATAAGAAAGAGTTGGTAAAAGATGTGCATAGACTTGCATGATTAGGATTTCGATTAATAGATTCCACAGAAGGAGGAGTAGTTGTGATGAAAGGGACTGAATCATCATTAGAATCGGAAGTGAAGGAAAAGCAAGACCAATATCCTATTTTGCTTGAATTGAAGGCAAAATTTCATAAGCAAAAGTAATGGCTTTTGAACAAGGGGGAGATGTCGTATTGAGGTATCAGGGTAGGTTGTGTGTACCAAGGGTGGATGAAATTCAAGAAAGGATTATGGAGGAAGCTCATAGCTCCAGATATTCTATCCATTCGGGTTCCACAAAGATGTATCATGATTTAAGAGAGGTTTATTGGAGGAGTAGTATGAAGAAGGGCATTGCAAAATTTGTTGCTAAGTGTGTGAATTGCCAACAAGTTAAAGTAGAGCACCAAAGGCCCGGTAGTATGGCTCAGAATATAGAACTTCTAGAATGGAAGTGAGAGATGATCAATATGGATTTCATCACAGGTTTACCAAGGTCTCATAGGTAGCATGATTGTATTTGGCATGTTGTATTTACATTTTTGCTTGTTGGGTGTTTGAGCTAGATGTTAGATGTTACGCTCTTAGCCTGTTAAGATTGATATCATTCGAGGATGAACGTTCCCAAGGGGGGGCTATTGTAACAACTCGCTATTTGAAAGAACTAGAAGGAAACAACTTAATTTTGGGCTGATCATTGAGCAAAATATAGCCATGAGGGCCAAACAGAGACATACATCTCTTCCATTCCTTGTATTGATCACAGACTTATGTCGCCGGGCTGTTGTTCCTTGAGATGAGAAGAGGGATGTTGAGATCACACCCATCTCCTCTACCGACGTATAGAGGTCGAGTACGCACAAGACGAGACTGATAGGAGGGGAGCAGCTTTGGTGGACGCATTCTCGGAGGTTGACATCGATACACTATCTGCAGAGGCAGTCGTGCCAACTCCGTCCACTGGGCCTTCAGGTACTTCTAGCTCCACTCTTTCAGACGCTCCTGGTTTTTCTGCTGCTCCTCCTTCCCCTAGATCTGATGTTGGTACTTCTGCTTCCCGGCCTCCGATCACCCGGCCATGCTTCTTAAGATGAGGCACCTAGCCCAATCTGTTGATGTGCATGCTTCCCTGCTAGAGGCCACAGTTCCCTGTATGATTGAGAGAGTTATCACTGCTGCATTGACGCCTCTCCAGGCTTCTATTGATGCCCTTAAGGTAAGATTTGAGGCATGTGAGAGAGGCCAGAGAGCTACTGAGGAGGTGACGACCTTAAAGGCCGATATTATTCGATTGAGGAAGGACGTTGACCAGCTTAAGTCTACGGATTTGACCTCGCTATTTGGGACTGTGGAGATCTCGGATGATCCGAGCGCAGATATTCCAGCTTGTTCTGACATGCCTCTGGCTACTATCAGATATGAGATTAGGGCTGATGTTGCTGCTGATGATGATGAGGTTGAGGTTGATGAAGAGCATCTTGGTGTACGTGAGGAGGCTGCTTTTGAGGGCTTGACCGACTTAGAGGAGGACATGGTAGATTCAATTGTTCAGGCCTCTCTAAGAGATGTATCCATGGTGGGCTCCAGTGGAGCCAAGGTTGATGAGACACTGGGCAATGATGCCTCGACAAACGGAGTGACTTAGATGAAGACTTCACCCCAAGCCTAATCTGGCAGGATGATTAGTTTTACCTTCCTCTCTATTATTTTATTGACTATTATGTTGTTTTAGGTGCATTTTAGGACAACTACTTATTTTGTTGGTTGGGGTGAGGTATTTCCGTACCTACCTCTTATCTTATGACTGTTTGGTGAATATTGGTTTTGTGTTGATGATATTTTTGTGAATATTGGGCTTTGATATATACATCTTGATTGTTGAATTGTGTTGTGGATGTTTTTAGCTTGTGGCCCATTGCTTTGATTGAAAATGGTTTTGAACCAAATTTAAAAAATAAATAAATTGTGCCGCCTCTTTTATGTGTAAATGTGGTTGTTCTTGTTCAAATTTGAGTGTCGGATGTGATCAATACCAATGAATTGAATGGTGCTCTTAATCGAACAAAATGAATGTGCGGCTACAATGAGGCAAACAAAGTTACATAGGGAATATGTGAATTTTTAGCATCTCGTTGTGACTAGTTGATTGTTGATGAAGTCCCTTGTGATGAACATTGCACGCTAGCTAGAAAGTGTGGGGTCTTGTTTGATAATTGTATCAATGCCTTGTGTGGTGAGAATACCTTTAACATTGTGCATGATGACACCTAGAATTTTCCCCGTTGGTCCGGTTGACATAGTGATGCAAGCAATAGATGTGATCTTAGGAAAAAAGTTGAAGAGTGATCCTGTTTGACTACACTCCTCTTTTTGGCCAACCTTGTGAGAAGTGTGAACCTTGCTTGGCTCTTTTTGAGCCTTACCTCTTTTTCTTGGAAGAAACTTGAGAAATTGTGACCTTTATTTATCCATCCACCCATAACTTTCATGGAGTATGGTTTGTTTGAATAGGCAACTTGGGCCAAAATCCTAAGTTGAGGGTGTGGTGAAAAGAGAAGGAAATTCAAGAAGTGTGAAAAAAATTCCCCCCTTGTTATATTGATTGATTTGAAAAAAATAGAACCCCTCCATGTAAAAAAAAGAAGAGAAAAGGGAATGAAAAAGAAGAAGGAAAGTTGTGAAATAAATTAGTGAACATTGCAAAACAAATGGGGTATCCGGTGGTTCATATGAAGTTAAATAATTGATGTTTGCGTAATCAAGACACAACTTCCAATGGAAGTGTCTACGATCGTACAATAGTATAGTAACCCAACCAAGGGTTGGGGTCAAGGGAGCGGTTCCTGAAAACTAGTGGTGAAGCATGAAAATGCTAAAGCTAACTGTAGCTAAAGACTTTATCGAATGTAGACATGACAAATTAAAGGGTTTGACACGAGTGTCAATTATCAATAGGGGGTTTGTAAGCAAGTAAATAGCAAAATCAGTAAAAATAAAGAGAGATACAAATCAAGGAGAGGGGATTCTTGGGATGTGATAGGAATACGGGATAAACTAAACTATTGGGTACATGTTTTTGATAATAAATCCGTTGAATATTTGTGACTAGGCTAGCCTATAGTGGGAGTAAATTCTCTCTTGAGCAACTTACCCTGAATCAAATGGGTTTCTCTCGGACACCCACTTGTCGCATGAAGAATAGCCTCCGCCTTAGCCCACTTACTCTCTCGAGCTCAACCTCATGTCGAGCTACTCCTACCGACCATCAATTTAGTAGTCTTAATTTTACGACCTCTCTCTCGAGCAAGTCGAAAACACAAAGGTGAAATCGTATTTGCAACTACAATTTCATTAAGTTCCAACACAACTACTAAACGAAATCATATCTAAACAACAAACAAACAATC
Organism: Solanum acaule; assembly: GCA_036250505.1. Taxonomy (NCBI): domain Eukaryota; kingdom Viridiplantae; phylum Streptophyta; class Magnoliopsida; order Solanales; family Solanaceae; genus Solanum; species Solanum acaule. The sequence goes on along the minus strand of JAJOOR010004071.1, from coordinate 4,694 downwards.
AGCAACAAAGACCCAACAGATAATCTAACCCATATTCACAAAATCACACCCCAAGAATTGGGGTTTTAGCTACACATGTAAAAGTGGTAAAAATGTACACCAATCTTAGTTTCCATCAATGGGTATGCAAGATTAAGTCTTAAAACAAGTCAAAATTGAAGATTACACAAGACCCAAGTCCAAAATCATGGAGTTGAAACCCTTTGAATCTTCAAGTTCTTCAAAATCCTCAACAAGCTTAGAGAGAATATTCTAAATCTGATTTTAAAACTTAATAATAAAATTTGATAATAATAATTTCTACTCTAATACTAGGCCACAAAACTTCAACTATTATTTATAGTTTTTAGAAAATGTGCTGCGAAGGATCATTCCGCGAAGTTAGTCGAGATCGCCGATCAACTCGGTAATCCACCCTTCGGTCTAATTCATCACCGTATAAAATTATCCTTCAGCATCGTCGTGTTTGGATCATTAGGCGACATAGTACAGCTTCATGGAACTGCTCGGCGATATGCCGACTGCTCCTTTTCATCGCCGATTTGATCCTTTCTCTTAGGGCTCAGCACGCTGGAACAAAAGGCGAGGCTAAGACCTTTTGGCAACTCGCCGAATGGGTTCGGCAATTCTCAAATATTCATTTCTTCGTTGTTTCAGTTGCCTTTGTTCCTTTTTTGCTAAGTAGTGTCCATGTTTTCCCTCAAACTCCAAACACCTGAAACTTAAAGGTTTTCATCAGATATTGAGATAAAATATGCATTTAAGGACACTGATTCTATCATAATATATCCCTAAATGAGTCCAATTTGTGGACTAATCAACACCCCAACTTAAACTTTTTTTTGTCCTCAAGCAAACTCAAGTTCAGCCGTTCAAAAAGGGTGTCTCGAATAGTGCTACACAAGACTCAATCATTAATGCACACAATAAGACTCAATTTACTTATGCAAAGATCAAATGTGCACTCAAAGATTCAAGTTGTAACTCACCAATATCAAAGAATCTCATGCTCACAATACTTGCTTCAAATGTAAGTTCAAACTCAACCAAAGTGTTCAAATGGCCTCACACAAGGAGTGATTCGATATTCACACAATGGTTCACAGTTTAAAGCTTCGGAATCAGATGCAACGCTCACACTCACAAAGAATAACACAATGCATAATTTCACCTATAGGTTTGCCCATATTTTCAAATCAACATTTGTTTCAGCTCACTCAAGATCAGAAAGGTCTTTTCAAGGCTTGTAATGGGGCTGAGTGCAAATGTATGGTCATTTAGGCTCAGTGACTTTCATCCTCATGAAATGTAGTGCTCACAAAACTTCCTTTCCTTTTCCTTCATTATTCTCTTTAGTGCTCATAAGTCATCCTATTATTCCCTTTCCATGGATTGTTTGGGAACCCCATTTATTTTGTACTTTATTTCACAACTTTCTTTTTCATTCTTTTTCTTTTTCTTTCTCTTTTCTCTCTTTTTTTTATATGGAGGGGTTCCATTTTTCTCAAAACCAAGGGTAAGAGGAGACTTTCCTTACACTTCTTGACTTGCCCCTATCTTTTCACCACACCCCCAACTTAGGATTTTGGCCTAAGTTGACTATTCAACTAACCACAACTTTATGAGGATTATGGGTGATGGATAAAGAAAGGTCATTGCTTTCATAAAGTTTCTTCCAAAGAAAGGGAAAGCTCAAGGGGTGTTCAAAAGTTGTTCACACACTCACAAGGTAGGTCACAAAAGAGATATATGTCAAATTGGCTCACACTCTTAGAAGTTTCCTAAGATCATATCAAGAGATAGTATCACTTAGTTGACCGGACGAACGGGGTAAATTCTAGGATCCATCATGCATAGTGCACAGGTAAGCTCATCACACTAGGCATTGACACTATCAGTCAAACAAGACTCCAAACTTTTGCTAGTGTTCAATGATCATCAAAAGAGACTCAATTCGATACTAGGCTAGTCATAACGAGATGCAAATAGTTCACATACTGTCAATGCACCTTCATTTGGCCTCATCGTAGCCGCGCATTCATGTTCGTTCGATTGAGAGCACTATTCAAGTCATCGGTATTGATCAAAACCGAGACTCAAATTTTGCAAAAGAACAGCCACATTCAACACATGAGAGGTGGCAAAAATTTTCGGACGGGTCAAAATCATTTTGCAATTTAAAATAAAAGGAGCCACTAACTCAAACATCAACGCAAAGAAGTGTAATAACACAATTATAGCTCACAACCCAAAATATATAGTCAGAATAAATATGCACAAATTGGGCCTTACCCTACCACAAACAAAAATCATTTGTCCACAAATACAAATAAAAGTATCCAAAAGTAAAAGTAAGTAAGACAGAGAGGGAGGTAAAGAAAAGTCTTGTCTAAGCAGTCTCTCCATTTGTCGAGGCCTCAATGCCCAAAGTAGCAGTATGGACTTTGGCATCAGTGCCTAGAGTCACCTCAGAGGGAATAGCAGTGCCATATCCACTAGGGGCTACTGTGGACGTCTCAGTCGGCGATGTCGGATCACCGGTTGCACAATCGTCCCCAAAAGATTTGACAAATGTCTAAATATGCTTTGCTCTCGGCTCACCATCATCTCCTACTCATGTACTGCTATCAAGTCCTCATCGGTCTCTGCATCCGACTCCTCATATGTTGTACCACCCCTTTGTACATCTCCGGTGGTAGCCGGAGGAATCCCTGAGGTCTCGGGAGCATCCTTGTCTTCTTCACCCCGCATCAATGAGTTTAAGTCGATAGACTTCAAATAGTCTACATCCTTCCTCAAATCTGCCACTTTGGCTTTCAAAGCCGAAACCTCAGATGTCTCCCCTTGTCTGCTCTCACAAGTAGTGACTCTAGTAGCCAGATCATCAATAGAGGCCCTGAGGGGGGGTCAATGCAGCCAAGATAGCACTATCGATCATCCCTGGAATGGATCTCTCCAACCGAGTCGCTCTCACATCCGATGAATAGGCTAGCTATCCCATCTTCAGGATCATGGCCTGAGTAATCCTAGCAGGCAGGGAGGAGGAAGAAGCACCTGGGACCTGCGTAAAAGAGGAAGGAGCGCATGTACCTGTGTAGGCGAAGGTGCCTCTGCTGGTAACGAGTAAACATCAACTTCCGAGGAAATATCTGCCAGAGCTATTCTCCTCCTATCAAACTCCTCTCGTGTGAACTCGGCCTCAATATGTTGGATGTCAGTGGAGGAAGATGGGGTGACTTCAATATCCCTAGTAGTGTCCGGAGGTACTCCAGCACACTAGTATAACTCCGTGATCAAGACGGGGAATGGCAGAGAAGTCAGCTTCTGCTTGGCCCTCATGGCCATCTCTTGTGAAATCAATAGCCCCAGATCAATGCGCCTTGTGGACATGATAGAACCAAGGCAAGCTGCCTTAGGATGGCGCAAAATGGACTCATTTTGGGATGGCATGATGGTGCTGCTGATGAAACCAAACCAGAACCTAGCACCGATGTTCAAGTCCCTCTTCTCAATAAGTGCCCCTGCATCCATCCACCTCAGGGTAGTGTCAGAAATCAGAGGAGCTAACCAACCCTTCAAGTCATCTAGGGATTGAACAATAGGCAACCCTTCATAAGGAAGTGCAGAGTGCAACGATCTACCCAATACAGTGTTAATATACTCGTTGTGGCACTCAACTTCCTTGCCTCTGACCATGATTGACTTTACCGGTCTAAACTTGCTTGCCTTCTTCTTGTTCTTGGGCACCAACTCCCTATAAGCTGTGTAAAATTCCCTAACCCAAGAAGGAATGTAAGGGCCTCGGGGCCTTGTTAACTGCTTAGACTCATGGTATCGGAGGGTGTCAATCACATCGGGATGTTTTCCTTCCAGGCCCTCCGTAAATAATAACTTCTCCTCTAGGATGGTTCATATCCACTCACCTTTCAGTCTGTTCAGTAGTTTAGGATGAGGAATGATAGGGAGTGCTGGGGCCACTGGAGGTGTCTGTGCTGGCACGGAGTCTGTTACCGGAGGAGTGGCAACTGAGGGTATATTGGTGAATGTGGACTGAGATCTGGACCGGATTTCATCCTTTCAGTTTATCAAAGGTTGCTCATCTTCTGCTTCTAAAAAATTAACCTGGGTTTCAATAGCTACTTCTTTTCTACCTATATGCTTCTTCCTTTTGCCTTTATCTCTCAGTGGGATTTCTTCTCCTCTCCTCTTTGAAGGATTTGATCCTCCCTCGTTTATGGTTATGCCCTGTGCTTTATTCTGAGGTTGCATGGTAAGATTCGTGCATACCATATCTTCAAGAGATCGAGACAAATTAGGAGAAAATCTATTGCAGAAAGGCTCGCCGATCTATTCGGCGAGTCGCTGAACCTCTTTGGCGAGCTAAGTCCGGCTCGCCGAAGGGATTGGCTAAAAGATTATAGCAAGTCGGCAATGGGAAGGCCCTTTCAGCGAATCGCCGACTACTGTCGGTGATCATGGGGTTGTCCGCCAAAAGTTACAGTGCAACAGAGGTTCATGAGAGCATACAAAGGGCGATCAAGAGTACTTTCGGTGAGTCGTCGAGTTCTTTCGGCGATCAAAGGCTTTTTGCCGAAGGGTACAAACTCAAGCAACACATAAATCATGAATTTAAAAGCGAGATGGAGTCATTAGGTTAACCGCCGAGTGGTTGGGGGGGCGCGGCCCCCCCCCCC